>VDFB02193867.1:738985029-739202485 GCA_007258455.2 Sequoia sempervirens
TATGTTTTTTCCCATCTTGGGTTTTCCACGTATATATGTTCTTATGTGTTGATCTTTTATGTGCATGTGATTGTCATATCTTTAAGTTTTCATTTGCATATCTATTTTTTAAGTGTTGTAGTTACTCTTTTAAAAAAGGGCTAAAATTTTAAAATCTACTGATTCACCCCCTCCTCAATAGATTATTGTGTTCCAACAAAGGAAAGAGAACTATTTCAAAAAATTCCACAAAGAAATGTGATATCATGGAATGTCGTGATTGAAGGATATGTTCAAAATGGGTTTTTCTGAAAAGTCCTTAGAATTTTTTTTAAGAAAATACAACTAGTGGGTGTAAATCCCAACACCTCAACCTTTGAAAGTGTCCTTCCTACTTGTGTGTGAATTGGAGCTTTGGATGAGGATATGAACATCCATCAAAAGCATATTTGGAAGTGGATTTTTATCAGATATTATAGTTGCAAGTTCCACTTTAGATCACCAAATTCTTCACAGAACCTTTTGCACAACCACCACAACAGCGCACGATTGTTGTTGGGCCTTCGCGGTGATGTGGAGAAAGCACCCTGCATCACCGCAAAGGTCCAACAACAACAATGCTGTGTTTCAGTGGTCCTTCTACACAACCATTACAACACTACATAGTTGTTGTTGTTGAGCCTTCGTACTGATGCATGGAAAGCTCCCTACATCACTGCAAAGGCTCATAAATAACCATGCGGTGTTGTGGTGGTTGTGCTAAAGGTTTTGTGAAGGATTTGGTGATCTGAAGTGGAACTTAAAAATATAATATTTGATAAAAATCCACTTCCAAATATGCTTATGCCTTAATGAGAAATAATCATTCATATAACCAGTTATTTGGAAGAAAATTGGGAGATAGCACAAGTGCTCAGTTAGCAATAAAATTTTTGAAAGCACCTTCCTTGAATCCAAGTGCAATTTAGGAAGCTAATTCAGACACAAACTTATCTTAGAAAACAATACTTAAGCTTCCTCAGAAATGGTGAGTGTGCAATATTTTCCTCCAAGAGAGTATCAAGGATGGTGGGCTATCATGGAGCCATGTATCATCCATTTGTTTCTCCTTGCTAGCTACTGCAGTTGTTTGTGTCTATGTATGTTTTCTATTCAAGGGACTCCCAAAAGTTAGTTCAATTCCACCATTCATGTGGGAAAACATTGGTTATGGTGCATATTAAATCTAAGTTGCTTTTGTTGGGATGTTGGTTCTACATTTTATGTTGCAAGAAGTTGCATTCTATGGATATCAAGTCTCAAAAAATTTCTCTCAAACTATACCTTGTGACATTGGATGTGCTATATCATATTACACATTCAAGCAGAGTAGATGACAATTTATTCCATTAGAAAATGAGGGGATCCTACTCATCAGTAGATAAGTTATTTTAAAAAGCCCACAAATACTGATACAGGCTCTTGAGGAGTGACCTAGGAAGAATGAGAGAAAGGTTTACGACCTTTCAAGGTTCTTGTTGTGTTATTATCATAAATGTGTATTTTAAAACTATGGAAAAAAGATGTGTATATAATCATAAAGATTCCAATGGAAAAGCTAAGTCTCCCTTAATAACTTACTCTTGTGCTAGATAATAACATTTTGAAGCAGCTTATGGCACTTTGCATCGATGCAAACATTCTTTATAAGGATTAGTTTTTGGTGGACACAAATATTTCATGACATACCTTCTTCCTAATTGTGGAAAACCATTAGAAAGAAAGATTTGGATTGTAAAATATAGGGCACATATACTCTAAGTCATTACTTCTTTGGGTGGTATGGAATTAGGTGAATATTGTGGAATAGAGTACATTATATGCTATCTTATGTACCAGGGAAACTTGTATCAATATTTGAGCAAATAAATGATTATTTTACTATCAACAAATTATACCTTCCATTCTTAGTGTATCTAGTGTCATACCTCTTGTAGACACTAAAAATTGGTCTAAGCCTGCGACTTCGATTTCATCATAATTCTTACATTTATTTTCATAATTAAATAATCCTAATTATTTAATTATATTTCTAAATTCCTTGGTCCTCTATTAATTAAATAACTTTATTTAATTAATTCATTCATTTTAACCTTTATTCCTCTATTAATTAAATAACTTTAATTATTTAATTAATTCATTTTACCATTATTCAATCCTGATTAATTAAATAAATGTGATTCATTTAATTACGTCACTAATTCACTTTATCCTCTTTTTAAAATTAAATAAACACTTTAATTATTTAATTTTTCTTTAAACCTTTTCTCTAGTCAATTAAATAAATCTTAATTTATTTAATTTAATCTACAAATTTTGAATGTTGAATTAAATTATCATTTAATTCATAAAAAGAATTATTCTTGGCATATTCTTCTATAATTGGATAATCGCTTACTTGTCTAATTATTCATTTACCACTTAAGTCGATATTTAATTAAATCAGTTAGTTATCTAGTTTAATTCTTCTATGTGCATACTTATATTAAATAAATATTTAATTCATTCATTCATTCATGTGTTCGAACAAATTGTTTCCTCTATTCAATCTTTATCCTTTACATGCAATTATTATTCTTCTAAGTTTCAAATACTTTCAACTAAAGATTAAATTATTATTTAATCTTAATCTCTACCTTTCAAGTTCTATCACTCACGTTACTACTAACACTAATCTCAATACATGCCACATTCTTTAATCTTAATTATCTGTCTATCTTTCAATCTGATCCTATCATTCAAAAACCCTATTTTCTATAAATTGGCTTGAACATCATTGTAACTCCTCCCGAAATCTTATGACTTTTGGAAGCAACCTATCATCTGAATCTTCAATATTTTGCTGAATCATACTATAATAGGATATACTTGCACACTTAGAAATCTTAGGGAAATTATAATACAATGGAAAAATGGAGAAGGACAATCAAGGCTATGCATGGAATTGCATAGATATTTGGTGAGATTGTTGGTATTTATGTTTTAAAAGCTTTCCATTGTACTTTTTTATTAGCGTAGTTTACATTTGAGTTTATTGCATTGTGTTGCTTTGATATCTCTCTTGTTTTCATGATGTTACATTGGTGAACTTGGCATGAAGACACACTCTTTGCAAAAATCTATAGAAATTTTATTCCTTTTTGTAGGTATTGTACGGTTCGACACATTTGACACACATAACAACATAATTGACCCTGTGAGCTGCATATGATAAATAAAGTGACACATCTGACAACCCATGATGCATCTATGGCCTTTCGTGATGCATTTGACTAGTAAAACCCATGGCACATCTATGACCTTGCGCGATGCATCTGGCTGGTATAATTTCTGAGTCCGAATTCCAAATTTCAATTTTTTCATTGTAGTTTTCATTACAACTAATTTCAAATTTGTAGTGTGTGTTGTTGAGGAGTTAACATAGTTTTTGTAGGAAATTTCGTAGAAGACAAGTATTCAAACCATTTTTGTAGGAAGATCAACAAAGAAAAATTTGAAACTACTGATGAATTTTTTTGTAGAATGCTTGTCGAAGACTAATTTACAAATAGATTGTCTAATTAGATTAGAAAATTATAATTGGGGCCTACAATTAATCATTGTCTTCTATGTTTGGTGCATTTGCACAATCTGTTAGTTTAATTACCCAATTCAATAATAGAAGTATCCTCTCCCCTCACGCATTCATGTGATCCTGGGTGCAAGAGAACCCGTTATTGACTCTAGAAATTGGTCCTTCCTTGGTGGGAAAAAGTACTCACCCCAAGGTGACTCAAACCCGCAATGAAGCTTTTTAGCCAAGCTACTCCTGACTGGTATACAAATGTGAATCCTAATGGAAAACTTAGGATTACATGTGCAGATTTGTTATGCAGACAAGTATCATTGTATATTTCCTCACACATATCCACTTGAATGAGTGCCCTTACTACAAGCCAATTGTTTTTAGTTAACCAAAAACCTTCTATTTGTTGGTGCAAGAGTTTAGGACCTTTGAAGCCGTCTCATGTTCATGCATCTGATCTGCTAAGTCACATCTATAGTCTGGAATGACACATATGCCCTATCACATACCTAAACCTTTGTTTACCAGTATGCAGTTTGAGTCTAAAAATTGCATCTAACAAATCCTGAGTAGCATCTGATATAGTGAGTCACATCTGCCTAATACAGAGTTGCATCTACTTGATATAGACCTGAGACATAGTTTACAAAAAAACTGCATATGACCCAGAAAGTTGCATCTACTAATTTCTACAACCCATCTATTATCCTACAACACATTTTCCTGATTACCAAAAAACCAAAATTTATTGTCATAGACTGAAACCAAACAGTCATACCAGTCTCTGATTTATCCTTTTATAGCGATCCTTGGACAAAAACCATAAAGTTTGCTCATACTTTGCACGATTGCATCCTTTAGGTATCATTTAGTCATAGCGATAGGCATCCTAGTTGTAAATCTTACTTTCATTTTAGGAGTCTTTATTACCTTTAGATAGATCAAAATTTTAGGGAAATCATCATTTGCAGATCTTAGAATAGGTCAACTTTCCACAAACCCTTGCTTCAAAAAACATTGTCATTGAACCTAGTCATTTGTCATCATATCTTTTGTCCTACATGTAGGTCCTTCCAACTCATCAATCCAGTTTGGAAGCTTAGCTTATCTTTTGGCCCTAATCCTACGAATATTCCTTGTCAAAACTAAATTGAAACCTGGGTTAAACTTTACGTGTTTGGTAACCTCTTTTAGAGTCTTCCAAAATTGATTGCCTTAGAAGCTTTCTTAGACTTTTGCATATTTATACACTATCATCCTAGGATAACATCATTTTAGACATACCTCATTTTCAAGAAAACACCAAAAAATAGTTTCATTCATTCTTTATATCCAGAAAATCCCAAAAACATAGACTAGATTCATACCATCCATAGACTTAGTTTTTGCATCACTTTCACTTTGAGCTTATCTTACATGGTTGAAACAAGGTCTAAGAGGAAAGAAAGAGAACAAATGGCTGACCCAAAAAAATTCATCAATCCATTCTCAAACCCCTTTCAAGGGACATCCTCATCGATACCTCACAAAACTTTGTTAGAAAAATTTGTCACTAGAGACTCACAAGGAAACATTGTATGGAAGACATAGATGTTGCTTCACAAGACCCTGAATTTTCCTCCTTTGTATATGACTACCTAGCAAATGATCCTCAATGATACTTATCCAAATTGCTAGCAAAAGGTGCCAAGTTACCTCCTGGGTTTGACATCCATACCTTACAAACTACATCTACCCAAGGGAAAAACATGACAACTACTAGTGCCACTATACCTCAAGTGACTACTACTATGCTATTTGGAGTACCTACATAGGGTACCCCAACAGTACACAAATCTCCATTTGGTGCATCTAGCATGACACAGGGTCTGAATTTCACCATAGGGGCATCAACGTCCAATCCCTTCAGTCCTCTTGTTGGGAACAAAAGACCTAAAACGTCAGCTCCTATACCAAGTGTCAATGTCACTGGTACCATACCATAGACAACAGCTATACCAAGTGTCAACATTGCTAGTACTATACCACAAAGTGGGGTCTCATAGATAGGAAACATACCCTCCTTTCAATATGGAAGCTAAACCATCCCTTCACAAAACATCTCCATTCCTAATCAATCAACGTCAAGTCAAAATACATTCACACAAATTCCAAATCAAAATCCCTTCTCACAGATTCTAAGTCAAAACCCATTCACTAACATTTCAAATCAAAATCCACCTTACATACGAACACTTAACCAAAACCCATCACAAAAGGTTGGATTTCAAAACATGTACATGGACCCAAACAATCCAACTAACACATCATTAACTCAAGTTGACATCCTGTAGACACAAATGCAAGCCCTTCAAACATAGATGGATAATATGGCAGTGTCTAACAAGAGAAGTTTTTCAGCAAAGAACTTTTGCCCATTTCCCTTCGACAAGTCATTATACATGACACCTTTCCCACATGGGTATGTTATACCAAATTTTTCCAAGTATAACAAAAATCATAATCTAGTTGAACAGATAAAGAAATTTTCTAAGATGTGCATAGATGTTGCATATGAGCCCGCCTATCTTATGAGACTGTTTCTGAGAAGTCTTATTGGAATTGCACTTGAATGATTTTCAAGGCTTCAATATGGCATAAAATCATGGGGTGAACTGGCCAAAAAATTCATCAAACATTTCTCCTTTAATATCGACAATGAAATTACCATAGCAACCTTGTGTCACACTACACAAGATGAAGGAGAAAATTTTATCACCTTCTTCTAGAGATAGAGAAGTATAGCCAATTGATGTCCTGAGGAAATACCTAAAAAATAAAAGGTCACTATATTTTAAGAAAACCTCAACTAAAAATTAAGAAGTGACTTGAGAGTACATTGTTGTACTTCATTTTCAGAACTCGTGGAAACGGGCCTCATACTAGAAAAAGGTCTCATAGACAAGGGTGAACTCAAGACACCAAATAGAAATCCAAATGTGTTGAACACCCCTAATGACAAAAACAAGTTTTGGTCTTAGAACAAGAACGTTACCAATGATGGGATTTTTTATGCTAAAACCCTACAAGCAGGACCAATCATTACACTTAGAGGACATAACCCCACTACCAACACACTCAATACCATCAATCAAACTCCCAAAACTGTCCAAAACATCCAACGACCACAATAGCAAAGGAGGTTTCCAAAACATGAGTTCACTCCCCTAGTGGGACCAATCGAATCAGTCTTCAAACAACTATTGTGACATAACCTCCTACAACATCAAGAGCCAAGACAATTTAAACCCTTTTGGTGGGATGAAAACTCCTTTTTTGATTTCCATCGGACTAAGGGACGGCCTACAAAATTGTCAACAATTGAAGAACATCATATAATATTTTGTCGAGAAAAAAACTATCGAAGTTGGCAGACAAAAACAAACATCTTCAAACACTGATCACAAGGTCTTTTCTGATCCATTACATGACCATGGGAAAGAAAAATCCCCCAGTTTGGGAAACAAGACCAATACTTCTACCAACTATGCTAGTGTCAAGCATGATTATAGTGGCCCAATCATAAATCACATCTGATCCATGCATGAGCATGTCAATATGATTACCATAAAGAAAGCTCTCGAGTGTGCTATAAACACTAACTGAACCAAGATAACCATCCAAGGCCCTCCATCACAATAACCACCACAGACCTCCAAACCTTAGTATAACTTACTTGACTAGTTGGGGAAGACCCCAACCCAAATCTCTATCTTGGAACTATTTCATATCTCCCCTAATCATCGATCTATTCTATACAAGGCTTTACAAAGAACAATTGTCCTCAATGACCTTGATGTCAATCATTTCCAAGAGATGGTAGGCTATATAACCAATAGTCATCATGCTACCTTCTCTAAACAAGATTATGCAACCAAAAAGACAAACCATAATGACCCTTTGCACCTAGAATTTTTTGTTCATAAAACCAAAGTTAGATGAGTCTTGGCAGACAAAGGAGTAGGGTTGAATCTTTTCACTTTGAAACTAGTTAAGGGATTAGGCTTCTTAGAGGCATGTGTAGACACCACCCAAAGAATTGTCATTAGAGCATATGACAATGAAGAATGAAAATCAAAGGGAGTTGTAGTATTCCCCATCTGAATTGGTCCTACAATTATGGATATAAACTTCCAAGTCTTGGATCTCATCCTCCCATATAACCTTTTGCTAGGCAGACCATGGATTCACGCTATGAAGGTTGTCCCTTCCACATACCATCAATGTCTTAAATTCCCCTATAATGGCACCATGATTACAATAGATGGTGACCCAGATCCTTTCTAATATTGCACTAATCTATGAGGGATACCCAAATGAAAATTTCCTGTAAACCAAGAAACTTCATCATCCAATTCATCCCATTATGTTGATCCATCCATTCCTTCTAAAACATCCACTTCACAATCACTACCTTCCACTCCTAAGGTTGAGATCCAAGATAAGGGTTCTAGAGAATATCACATGAAGGCATGTTATTGTTTCAGCCATTTGGTTCCTCCAAAATAATATGGTTTACCTATAGTAGATAGGATACAATCAGTGGTCACCATACACATCCCTCCCAGAATGACTTTCAAAAAATGGGGGGAACTAAGTAAAGAGTCCATAAACAAAGAAAATGTGACCTCTTGGTTATACAAAGAAGAAAATGAAGAACCTCCTCCACTTGCTTAGATACCTATAGAACAATATGGAAAAAATTTCATGATAATGCAAAGCAAAGGATATAATGGACATAGTGGTTTATGGTTACATCAGAATGGGAAGACTGAACCTATCATTATTTCTAAATGGCTGAAAGGACTAGGGCTTGGGTTTCAACCACTCTAGATTGGCATTTCTAGTACCACATCACCTTTACTAGAGGAGGTAAGTGCTTCTAAATTCATCGAGACATCCAATGAGCCATTTGACATACCCTACTATGATTCCCCTAACTCTAACGAATATGAGTGGGATTCCCTATCCTCCACCTCTATCATGGACCTTGATAAACTATTTGGAGAACTTGACCAAATGCTTAAATATTTGTCAAGTCTACCAAGTTCCCATCCACATATGACTTTGACAAAAGAGGAATGGTTTAAACATTACTATTGGGAATTTTTTGATCCTACCTCTTGGGAACCTGAAAAATCCACTTCAGATAACAAAACCTTGGAAATAGGCCCACCTCATAATCTACCTATGCCCAAGAAAAAGAGTAAAGAGGATTTGGTAAGAAATTTTTTTGACTATGTTAACAACTCAGCCTTTACCTTGACCCCTTTGAACTTTGATACTTTTGATGATGACATACCCTTAGTATATCCCCAACTTATCGATTAGGATCAACAAGACACACTTGTCTTAGATATTTTTGAGAATGACGAAGCAATAGCTAAGTTCCTGGGACTACGAGAAGGTATACCTAATAGTGATCATAAGGCTGGATTTACCATAGACTTGGATAACATGGCTTATTTTGGGGAATTTTTTCAACCCTCCAATCGCAAAAATAAGAAAAATAATGAAAAAATAAAAATGACAAGTCCCTAGGTGAAAACTGAAAGGCACCTTTGGACAATGAAAAAGAGAAAAATAAGAACACATCTAAGGATGAAAACCTCTCTGAGGCACCTAAGGATGGAGGTTTGAACATTCTCCCCATTGCTTAGGAAAATTCACCCATGTTAGTTGAATAATCTATGGAAATTAACATAGGTAATGAAGAGAATCCTCAGCTAATCTATTTTGCAACATCCTTGACAAAAATATAGCAACCTGAATTTCAAAAATTCTTTGTACAAAGACAAATCAATTGTGCATGGTCATATGCCAACATTCCTGGGCTAGATCTTGAATTGGTATTACATCATTTTCCATTACAACTAGGTGCTAAAACCATGAAGAAGAAGTTAAGAAAAATGCACCTACAAATTTCTTTACTAGTCAAGGTTAAACTAAAGAAACTATTGGATGTCAGCTTTATTAGATTGATTGACTATGCATAATGGATTTCTAATCTTGTACCAGTGACAAAACCAATAGGGGGCATCTGCATCTATATAGACTTTAGAGATATAAACAAAGCATGTCCTAAAGATGACTTTCCTTTGCCGAATATTGACATGATTGTGGACTTAACAATAGGATATGAAATGTTATCCCTTATGGATGGTTTCTCAGGATATAATTAGATCATAATTGCAACTGAAGACCAACCTAAGAAAGCCTTGACTTGTCCATGGGGAACTTATTGTTGGAATGTCATGCCCTTTGGACTTAAAAATGTTGGAGCAACATATCAATGAGCCATGACAACTATTTTTCATGACCTCATACACACTCTCATGGAAGAATATGTGGATGATTTGATAGCTAAATCATTGAAAAGGGCTAATCATTTATAGGTTTTAGATAATATTTTCCAAAGACTAGAAGAATACAAAGTGAGGCTAAATCTAAAGAAATGTGTATTTGGTGTGAAATTAGGAAAAATTATAGGATACATTATTTCTAGACAAGGCATTGAAGTGGACCAAACAAAAAGTGAAATCTATAATAGAAATGCCTCCACCAACCAATATAAGTCAACTAAGGACACTTCAAGGGAGACTACAGTCTATTAGAAGATTCATAGTGTAGTTAGCAGATAAAACACATCCCTTCAAACATCTACTCAGAAAAGGAGTACCATTTGTATGGATAGGTAAGTGCCAAGAAAGATTAAAAACATTAAAATATTCAATTCCCTTCTCATGCGAAGTTGCAAATTAATATCAAAATGGGTGCCAATTTTAAAATATTGAGAAAAATTTCCCCATTAAAGCTAGCATGCAAAGACTAAAAATTTAATATTATTTTAATGATTTAACTGAAATCTCATAATAAATGGTTGTCCTTTCCACAACTTGGAATGATTCACATCGAGTGCACTTCTCATTCCCCTTTCTTCCCTATTTGTAATA
Source organism: Sequoia sempervirens (assembly GCA_007258455.2). Lineage (NCBI taxonomy): Eukaryota > Viridiplantae > Streptophyta > Pinopsida > Cupressales > Cupressaceae > Sequoia > Sequoia sempervirens. The sequence continues at coordinate 738,995,605 of VDFB02193867.1, forward strand.
AATTGGTCTTATACCCAACTAGGGGAAGGAACTTGACTTATGTCATTTGGTTCTTTCATTGGCTATTTTGAGGGCATAAAACCATTGAGAAAATCCAAAAACATCACAAAATATCCTAAAAAATCCAAAAACATCACAAAATGTCTTGAAAAAAACCATAAACAACAAAATTTCCTAAAAAAAATCCAAAAATATCAGAAAACTTCAAAAAGAAAATATAAGTCAAAACATGTCAAAAATTGAAAAACAGAGTCAGAGTTAGTCGCACTAGTTAGTCTGTGTAATTATCGAACTACATTGCCTATGTGACTAGACATAGGCAAGGCCATCTGCCAATGTACCCATGAGGCATTAGGTGAGTCCTTTTAGGTTTGTCTGTATAAAATCATGACTCAATCCATTTTTCTATAAGACAAGGTCATTAGTCATGTTGAACTATGATGTCTATGTGTGTATAATAGGCAAGGTTATCAATCGATGAGCCCCTGAGGTTGCACTAGGTCAATCCATTAGGGTTCATCACATTCACTATCACACATGTTGAATATCTTCAAATAAATCAAATTTGGTTCAGTCAGTCTTGTTAGTCAAAGTCTAGTCAAACTATGAGGTCTATGTGTATAACATAGGAAATTCCATCAATCGATGAGCCCCCAAGGCCACACTAGGTTAGTCCTTTAGGGATTGTCGTCAAGCACAGATAATTGTCAACACATCACATCAAGTCACACATCAACAAGATGAAGAAGTCAACAATTTCATTAAATCAAAATCCAAAAAATTTCCAAAGCAACAACTAAAACAAATCAACTTATGTCTGCTATAGGATGTGTCCTTCCTAAAAATAGACATCATCAAAACAATCAACCTATGTCTTATATAGGATGAGTCCTTCCTGAATATAGACATTGTCAAACAATCCTCATTACCTTATACAAGTTCTCACATCAATGACATCATACTCAATGTATTATAAGGTACATGTCCTTCTGAAACTAGGCTTAGTCATGCCTTATACAAATAGCCACGTGATCAAAACCAAACTCAACATCTTATACGGTATGTGTCCTTCCTGAAACTAGGCTCTATCAATCAATCATCTAATCAATCTAAACAATCAAAAAAATAAATCAAGTTTTGGAAAATATTTTTACTAGTTGTTGACTTTGTGGTTTATTTATCTTACATTTTCATTTGATTTGATCTTTGAGTCTCATTACAAGCTTTCTCGAGGATGTCCCATGAAGGATTTAGAGAAGCAATGATATATCAGGACTCTCTACTCTTTGATTGTTGTTTGTCGACTGTCTTTTGGATTTATTTTTGAGTCACGTTACTAAGCTTCTTTGAGGATGTCCCATGAAGGATTTAGAGGAGAAATGATGTCTCATGACTCATCTTTTATTTGTTTGTTGTCTGTGGTTTTTCTTGATAAAATGACTAGGGCAACTTTTCCCTTAGTATGAGTTAGGACAATCCTTGTTTGCGATTGTCTATTTTTAGCAAGTGGATGACCTTGCACACCTTGATCTATCTCATATCATGGTATTTGTCTCCATTTGTATTAGTTACCACCCAATGATGATTTAATGCAAGGCCTATTGTGTTTCAGAAAAACATCGAAGATTGCTAATACTAACATCCATGCCTTTTACGTTATTATTCATCTTTTCTACACTAACATTTCTTCTTCCTTGCACCATGACAGAGTCCTGTGACAAAAAATAAAAATAAAGCATCATGCATATGCATTCATGTTAGAAACACCATGTAAATATTATACATATTAAATCATACACATATGTTGCATTTGAAAACACAAAAATATACACATCCATCACATCTAGGAATCCATAACATAATATGCATCCACCATCATAAAGTGTATATCATTCACATGGAATTTTAAATACATATATAACATTGTATCTCATAATCATAAATGCATACATAACATCCATCAATAACATAAAAGTAAATACATATATCATCATATAGAATCAATATCATATCATAAGCTGCATAAAACATCATAATGTATACATTGTCATCCATAACATGTACATCATCATATAGAATCAACATAACATCATAAGCTACATAAAGCATCATAATGTAAAAATTATCATCCATAACATATGCATATCATATCAAAGATAACATATCATATAGAACACATGCATAAATAGAAGACTGCATAATCCTAAAGAGAACTGCATATCATATAAATCGCTGCCAAAATCATATATATATATATATATATATATCGCTCAAAAAAGTGTCACACTACAATGTCAAATGTATATCTCAAAATGAATCTCGTAGGCTCTATGATAAAAATACAATATCTATAAATAAATATTAGAATATATCCCTAACCAGAACTCCCACTACTCCCATGTGGAGAATGTGGAGGTGACTGACGGCAAGATGTTGATGATATCTATGCAGAAGGAGGCCTATCATATGGTCCTATCCTGGGAGGTCCAATGACACCCTCTATGCTCTAGGATTTCGTATGTGTCCTGCTCCATGACCTACTGTTGTGTGCCTATGAATAATTGGGAGCCCATCTCTTAGGAAGAACCTCTCACTCATATAAGTCCCTATAATATCTCTCCTTGTCACCAGCTCTAACTAACTCATGAGCGAAAGTAGTAGCTGGCCCAATACAAAGAGCTGTAAACTCTACAAATCTCTGATTGGTCTCTTGTCTCCGAGCTACTGCCTGATCCCTATCTAGGTAGGCTCTATCTCTCTCCATCTAAATCAAGTCCCTCTCTTCTATCATTGATCTCAACCACTCCTCTAGGGACTCTACTCTAGCCTAAAAATTAGCTAATCGCTAATCGATAGGACCTGACTCCTCCTACCATGGCTAATCCCCTACCTCCATATCCTAGTCATCTACAATCCTATCTCATAGCTCCCACTCCTGATCACCCATCTCCTCCTCATCATCATCTTGGTATCCTACAAACATACTAAGAGCATCCATCTCCTCCTACTCCCTAACTTCCTCCTTCTCTACATGCTCCTCAATGACTTCCTCCTCTGTAGCATGCTCTCCACCAACTCCACCAACATCCTCCTCTCCTCTACCAACCTCCAACATGGGTGCATCCTCTCCCTCCCCCTCCTCCTCATAGACAAGTGATAGATCTCAGCCTCAGCCTCTACCGCCTTGCTGACCCCATCATCCTCCCCTCCCACCTCCTCCTCTCCCATCACTGCCATCACCTCTTCCACCTCTACCACCACGCCTGCCCTAAGGTCTTGTCCCTCATCTCTCAACAAGTGTGTCCTAATCTTGATCTATAAATGGCACTGACCTATGATCTATTGCTCTGCCCCTCCATCCCCACTGCATAGGCTTGCATCTATATCGACATTTGTTGTAGCAACAAGAATTTGTGGACCCCTCAGAGGAACCTCCTTAGAAGAATGAGAAAACTTAGCTCAGCCCCGTAGCTCATCCTAAACCTCGCCAAACTATCTCAGAACCCTATCTGGTAGATGTATCTCAATGATGTGTAATCGAGAAACTATCCTCCCAATCAGGTATTGTGTTTTTCTACAAAAGGGCAAGTGTTGATCCTCATATGGCCATCATTTGAAATCCATGTAAGGTCTCCAAATGAGTTGCACCATAGTATCAATAGCATGTCTATAGTACCTTGTGTCCCCTATATGTTTCTGGGTATTGGCCCCCACATATCAAAAATCATAAGGAGCTCCATGATCTAACTTAGCTGTAACAGGTGGGCGGAACACAACAATGTGCTCCCATGCCCATATCATAAGAAAATTGGTACCACAACTCATCGATTGTGCCTCCATATAGGCTATATCATGTAAATGGAAATATAACATAGCAAGAAAACAAGAGCCCCATGCATACATGACCTGTCACTCTAGCATACCAACTAACATTTCACCCCATCCCACAGGAAACTTGTGACCTTGACAGTCAAGTAGAACTATGCCCCCAATCAATGTGCATAACAAACAATCTATCCATTCATACCTATCATCCAAGATATGTCATCTAATCTCATAGTGCTCTATGCCTAGCTCCCTAATATCATCATGTAGATAATATCGACACATCTCACTAAAACCCCTCTGGGTATCATACAGGACTCTCTCACCCCTAATAGGCAACCTCAAAATCCTATAAACATCCTCTAAGGTAATAGTGGCCTCTCTTGTAGGAAAATGGAGAGAGGACGTCTCAGAATGCCAATGCTCACAAAGTGCAGTTAATAAACCTCATTTTTCCCAAATGGTGGGCATGAAGGTAACATGATGCAATCCTAGGTTCCATATGAACCATGTTTTTCCACTCCATAATTGATCTCAAAACTCAAATGTCAACAGCCTCAACTCTCGGGTGTAAATCAGATCTAAAACAACCTACAATTGCATAATTCATATCTTGTGTCAAAAAAACAAGCAACTTTTTACGGCCCAAAATTTCAAAATTTTGGATAGACAAAGGTGTTGCTTTATAACAAATGCATTGCAAAATTACACATGTGTCATTATTAATTGCAAATGCGTCGCAAAACCTCAAATGTGCCATTTCAGAATGTAGATGCATTTCACTAATGGAAATGTGTCAAATGACAAAACACACAAAATCATTCATGCATATGCATCACATTTTCACAAATGTGGTGCATTTTCAAATAGCCAAGCATGCAAACAAATGCATAGCAAAATAACAAATGTGTTCCATAATCCTACATGGGCTACTATTCCTAACATATGTGTTTCAAATCTACAAATTTATTGCAAATAATAGCAAATGCGATCAATGAACTTAACCACCTAATCTACCCTAGACATGTTTTCACATATGCGTCGTTATGTAGTCACATGTGTCAAACACGAATGCATATGCGTTGTTTCATAAATGACGCATTTGAAAATAAAAGTTTAAGTGCCTAAAAATGTGTGAAAATAAAATTTTCAAAAGATGGTTTTCGAGTACGTACCGGGGGTCCTGTGTTGGCTGGCCATCTGAGAGCCTAAATGCGATATCCGTGATGATGTGAGTAGGTAATTGGTGACATGTTTGCAGAGAGCTCTAGAGAAAAAATTAGAATTTCCAAACTTGAGGGATGCAAATGAATTGATTTTCCACCCTATTTCTATTTATACCTAGGATTTTTTGGAGTGGTTTTCTCAAACCATGTGTATTGGACACACTATTTTCCAACTTTTGATGACCATTTCACTTTCCAAACTTCCCTGAAACTGATTTCTTTCACCACCATCGAACTTCTAGCTATCAAATTAACTAATCGGGACAATTTCCAAATTGTTTTGAATTTTTTGAAAATTTTTCATTTTTCCCGAGGGGCATATCCTTACTTATTTTACACAGGGGCACAATTGGGGCATGTTTTGACTGATTTATTGTCATAATTAAATAATCCTAATTATTTAATTATATTTCTAAAGTCCTTGGTCCTCTATTAATTAAATAACTTTATTTAATTAATTCATTCATTTTAACCTTTATTCCTTTGTTAATTAAATAACTTTAATTATTTAATTCATTCATTTTACCATTATTCAATCCTGATTAATTAAATAAATGTTATTTTTTTAATTGTCACTAATTCACTTTATCCTCTTTCTGAAATTAAATAAATTCTTATTTAATTTATTCTTATCACACTTTCAACTATAATTAAATAAACACTTTAATTATTTAATTATTCTTTAAACCTTCTCTCTAGTCAATTAAATAAATCTTAATTTATTTAATTTAATCTGCAAATTTTGAATGTTGAATTAAATTATCATTTAATTCATAAAAAGAATTATTCTTGGCATATTCTTCTATGATTGGATAATCACTTACTTGTCTAATTATTCATTTACCACTTAAGTCGAGATTTAATTAAATTAGTCAGTTATCTCCTGATTTAATATTGGATTGTCTCTGACAAATGGACTCTCTGTTCTAATCAGTTAGTTATCTAGTTTTAATTCTTCTGCGTGCAAACTCATATTATCTAAATAACTTTATTTAATTAATTAATTCATTCATGCATTTGAATAGATCATTTCCTCTATTTCAATCTTTATCCTTTACATGCAATTATTATTCTTCTAAGTTTCAAATACTTTCAACTAAAGATTAAATTATTATTTAATCTTAATCTCTACCTTTCAAGTTTTATCACTCACATTACTACTAACACTAATCTCAATGCATGTCACATTCTTAAATCTCAATTGTTCGTCTATCTTTTGATCTGAGCCTATCATTTGAAAACCCCATTTTTGATAAATTGGCTTGACCTTCATCATTGTAACTCCTCCCGAAATCTTGTGACTTTTGGAAGCAACCTATTATCTAAATCTTCAATGTTTTGCTGAATCATACTATCATAGGCTATACTTGCACACTTAGAAATCTAAGGGAAATTATAATACAATAGTAAAATAGAGAAGGACAATCAAGGTTATGCATGGAATTACGTAGATATTCGGTGAGATTGTTTTGTATTTATGTTTTAAAAGCTTTCCATTTTTCTTTGTTGTTAGCGTAGTTTAAATTTGAGTTTATTGTAGTGTGTTGCTTTGATCTCGCTTGTTTTCATGATGTTACACCTCTCACTAAAACTATTATTTTATTGACACCGTTATCCTACTACCTTTGCAAAAGAGCTCCATTTGAATGCATCTTGACTACATATTATGCACAAAAAAACTCTACAAGTGCAACAAGATGTTTGCAAGAGAAAATATGAATTCATTGAAACATTATTGTCTAAGAAACACAATATCTTCAAATGAAGGAGTACTATAACTATGACTGAGAAAACATTGTGTAGGAATTGTTAGCACTGAGAAATGAAGAAGATAACACATTGAATCAGGTGATCGATATCACTAAAAGGAATATCATTGTTAGAGAGTTGCAAACTGTGAATTATCCTCTATCCTATAGGACCGAGAAAGGAAGAACACTATCAAAGAATAATTGAATCATAACAAATAGTCCAAAAATAATGAAATTTACTATCAAATGGTTACAAATATTTATCCTCTAAGTAATTTGCACATGGTGATTGATAACACATTGAGTAAGAAGTAAAAGAGCATTGGATCATAGCACTACAAAATGGTCATGAGTTATGCAATGAACTTCACTATTCTTTTTATTACAAAGGAGATCAAGATAATAACCAACATACTAATGTTCACAAAGAATGTTCATGGAGGAGTGCAAACTTCCTTGCAAAGAAATTACCACAACAGAGTTTGAGGTGAATTGCACCTGGTATTTTATGTTGATATGGATATGTTCTAACCTATAGTTAATTGTTGTAGCATAACAAATAGGCTAAAAAGTTGTTCATATACCATTTTTCTAATTCAAAATTTTTATGCCTTATTCTATGAGCAAATCACAAGGGGAGTCTATACATAAGACACTATTATTTCAAATTCAAAATTGTTGGCTCTTTCACAATTGTTTGCTTCATTTATTTGATCTAAGATAGCCTGTTGTATAGAAGATGCTCTCAAAATCATAGTAAAATTATTTATTTCAGGAAGATTATTCAGAATCATCCCATCATAAAAATGAACAAAAGCATCAATAATTAACTTGAAATTTGCAAGAGTTTCATCGAATTCTACTTTTCAACTCCCTTTTCCATTCAAAATTTTATTCCCAATTTCATCCATGAAGAGCTTCCTTAGCATATAGATCCTATTGTTATCCATAACTTTACCAAGTGTCAAGGATAGCTTCAAGTTTTTACCCAAGTAGAAATTGACAAAATTAAGCCTTACCAGATACAATATGTTGAAAAGCTCTTTGAAGTTATTCTAGAAAAGAGTTTCTAAGAGTATAATATGCAGTTTTGAATTAACCTTTTTGCATGAATTCCATATCTTTGATCAAATATTTTGAGCTTGATGACCTTCATCAAGAATGAGCATATATGTGCTCTCTAAAAACAATTTTCCAATATGGTTAGCATCTTCATGAAGGCTCACATTTATCTCACAAGTGAGTGGCATAGAAGAAAAAGTGTGCTTGTTATTGGCTACTATATTTTTGTATACCTAACATGTGAGACAATTGTGATCCTTCCTGAAGAGGCTAAGCATATCAAAAACTGCTTTTAGAGAGCCCAGGTCTACTCTTTATTGATGAAGGTCATCAATCTCAAAGTAGTTTATCAAAGATATGGAATTCATGCAAAAAGGTTAATTCAAAACTTCACATTATACTCTCACGAACTCTTTTCCATAATAAATTCAAAGATATTTTCAACACATTGTATCTGGTAAGACAAATTTTGTCAATTGTTGCTTGGGTAAAAACTTGAAGCTATCCTCAACACTTGGTAAATTTATGGCTAACAACAAGATCTATGGGCTGAGGAAGTTCTACATGGATGAAATTGGGAATAAAATTTTGAATGGAAAAGAGAGTGGAAAAGTAGAATTTGATGAGACTCTTGCAAAGTTTAGGTTAATGACTGATGCTTTTGTTCATTGTTATGATGGGAAGATTTTAAATAGTCTTCCTAGAATAAATGGTTTTACTATGATTTTGAGAGCATCTTCTATACAACAGGATGTCTTAGATCAAATAAATGAAGCAAACAATTATGAAAGAGCCAACAATTTTGAATTGGAAACAATGGTGTCTTATGTATGGACTCCCCTTGTGATTTGCTCCTAGAATAAGGTATAGCAATTTTTAATTAGAAACAATGGTATATGAACAACTATTTAGCATATATGTTATGCTACAACAATTAACTATAGGTTAGAACATATCCATATCAATATAAAATAGTAGGTGCAATTCACCTTAAACTCTACTATGGTAATTACTTTGTAAGGAAGTTTTCACTTCTCCATCAACATTCTCTATACACAGCCAAAAATTTAAAGTTCTTAACCAAAGCTCCAAAAATGATTATCTTGTCATTGCATGACTCCTACTTTTGCTTTGAGTATGACAATACTTGAGATTTTGGTATTTCTATACCAAACCTATAGTGGAAAAGTGTAGTCTCCATCTAAAGGAACCATCTTCGGAGCTCTTCCTTGAAATGAGAACTGAAAACATTAGATGAAAATAAATACCATAATTCTAAAGTAACAATTTGTATCAATCCAAATGTCAAAAAGTATAATTAAAAAGACATCCTTATAATTGGACCTCAAATTGGACTAAGAAGATTTATGATTTTATCTTTAGAATGTAGGAACTTTCCTTGTCATATATTTAGGACCTAAAATTGGATCACAACTTAGACTAGTAGATTTATGATTTTATCTTTAGAATTGTAGGAACTTTCTCTATTGAATATTTAAAGTGATCAACTAGGAATCCAAAGTAATCGATTGAAACCTAAAATGTATTCAAGTGGAAACTAATGTTTCAGTCCACTAAAATTTGTATTCCTACACTCTGGTTCAACTTCCTAGTGAAAACACCCAGAAGTGTTTCACACCGGCTCAAGGTACTCTCCAACCTAGTTATGTCACTAATAGCAATCCAAGTTTTCCTAAACCATCCATACGTGAATGTTGCATCACAATCTATTCTTCCTGCACATAAAAATACCACATATTAGCCCCTTTTAAATAAAACATTTAATCATCGTAAAATCATAATTAATAAATCATTTCAGTTTGAGAAAGAATCCGATGTCATTTACTATAAAAAAAAAGTTGTATAAATAACAAAAAATCAATGAAGCCTCCTAAATGTAGCTTAAAGCAAGTTTACAGGATGGGTTTCAGCATGATAAGCTTTCTACTACAACTCTCAATGAATGTAATATAAGTAAAAAACAAAAAAATTCACACTCGAAGTAATGCAGTCAAACATTTATTCCAAAAGTATGTTAGCATGTGTTAACTAAAAAAAATGATTTTTTCTTGGTTTCTTTTATCAATGTGCCACGTGGAAATGGAATAATCACTAACAAACCATAACAATAAAAAATGAATTAAAGGTTCAAGAAAGGAAATTCCAATGTACTATTGTGTAATGGTGATCAAGGCACTTATATGAGCATGACCTGCATACAAATCTCTACCATTGAATTGTCATCCATCCAAAGAGAAAATAAGCAATGTAAGGATTTGAGCAATATAAGTCCAAAGGGTTATGTTGTAATGGTAATGGAATCATCATAAGAGCACAACCGAGGAATAAATTCTTGTGACTATAATTATGTGATCCATAACTCTATTGTTCATGTGGCACAATTGTGCTATAAAAAATACAAGATGCATTCATGTGCGACCCAAGTTTAATGTGGCTATGTTGTGATGGAAATGGAGGAACTCATATGAGGAAAATTCATGTACAAATCACTATCATCACAATTAGGTGTCAATCATCATTAGGTGCATTTAGGTTGACTCAAGTTTAACAGGTTACTATGTAATGATAGCATGATCCAAGAGCGATTACGTCTTGCTGCAATAAAGAGCCTATAACTCTGGTTGATATGTAGAGTGGTTGTGTTATATCAATTATGTAGTGCATTCAAGCACAACCCTTGTTTAATGGGCTATTCTAGAGAGTGATCAATATTTTCTATACTTTATGATTGTTACTTAAAAGTGTACAACTTAAACTATAGACCAAGTTTGTTACATACTTGAATACAATCTTGGGTTACCACAAACTATAATAATGTGATCTACTAGTAACCATTATGGGAAGTATTAAAGCAAGACCATTTATAGGATACATTCCCCTAATCAAGTTTACATACCTTAATGATCAAACACAAGCTTCCCACACGCTCTAGGATACAATCCAAGATCATACCACACCCTATCAAGACAACTAATTTTCTGACCCAATATTTAAGGTTGTTTTTTAATACCAACAAAAGCATTGGTAAGAGCATGACTAGGGTACTAACCCTAGGGCTCCGTAGAAACATAAACCATAACTCTAGTGGATTAGTGAGGTTGCAATACGAAAAAGATTGAGACATTATCTGTTTGTCAGAATAATTTTAACTCGACAACGAAAAAAATACCCAATACTAATTTTTTTAAATACCCATATAAATAAAATGCCCAATGTCTTTTTTTAAATACCAAGATAGTCAATAAAAAATGGTTCACTAAACATTAATTTTTTTAATGCCCGAGAAAAATGATAAAAAAATCAAAATTTAGAAAACTGTGTGTAATACCAGAAAAGGTTGAGACCTCATTTGTTTCTCAAAAAAAACATTATCTCCATTGCGAAAAATATCTAGTACCATTTTTTTAAATACCCATTTCAAGTGAAAACCTAGCATCGATATACCCAAACATCCAATAAAAAAATGCAAAGCATCATTTTTTGAACATATCCTATATCCAGTAACAAAACAACCAACATCATAAAATTCAAATAGCCAAATAGTACTTCACGAAAACACCCAACACCAAATTTTTCAAATACCCAATAGGCATAACGTATACATCCAACTTTTAAGAAAAAATAAGAATGGTTTGCTTACCTCTGAGATGATCCACATAAAAAATCTCAAAATCCTCAAGACATACTTCCAAGTGGGGAGTTGTCTGGTAGAAGGATAGATTTGGCCACATTCTAGACCCTTACTTTGAAGCACTGCTAGTAGGAGATTCCTCCACTGGGAAATACCTTTCATTACTTGCTCAATATCTCCATCTTCAAAACCCTTCAACCTCTATTTTTTTTCCCAAACTATTTCTTCTAACTAAGTAGTAGTTAAAAACTGAGGGAAAATGGCGGTCTTAATTATATTGTTTTATTTTTATTACGCATTTATAAATATATATATATATATATAATGTGTATGCATAAGTGTTAGCTAAAGCCTAAATTGATGGCTAGGAAGATTTTCTCTCAAAAAACAAAGTTTGATACAAAAAATGAGTAGAATTTAGTCATTTTTAGTTGTCGTGACTAAATTTTTTAGTCATGTAGTCATTTATTTGCCAAATTCTACTAGTGTAAATACACATGATGGGCTTTCCATCCCTCCCATTGGTTCTATCACCCTTTCAATCCTAGTTGGGTTTAGGATTTTGAATGCCCTTTTTAACATTATCCCAAAGTTTGACTTGTTCAAAATGAAGCTAGGAATTCCCTGGCTAGTTTTCATGAATGTAGTCCCTTTGATGATCCATAAGTGCTTGAATTTTTTCCATGAGGGATCTATGCATATTGTGAAGGGTACTAGGTACAAACCCCTAGTGTTGTGTGGGGATTATTCCTTAGATCACTTCCGGCCTGCCTCTATTGGTTTGCATCCTCCTAGGATGGACCTATTGTATCACACTTATGTAAAATACAAGAATGGGGGCATAGTGTTGAAAGTGACCTATCCTCCCTCTCCCTATGCTATTTCAATTAAGACCTCCATGATAGCATAACATCAAGCTACCTCTACCACTCAAAAAAGGAGAAGTATGCTCAAGATCCTTCCTCTTCCTCCTTTGTAGTTCCACCTACTTCTACCTCTCACACTACTATGGCGCCTTTTACTTCCACCCCTATGCATCTCTTGGGGAGTCTGATGGTGCCCACTTGGTGGAAGGCCAAGTGTCAGGTGTTCAACCTTCTCATCTTACCCATGGTGCATCATCTTGTTGTTTATGGTAATGGGAAGGGCCCTTGTGGAGTTGCCCCTATATCTCAGCCTCTGCAGATCTCCTATTGTTCCTACCTCTAGGGTAGAAAATGGGAAGAGGCCCATCATTGAGGTGCTTGAGTCTGCTTCTCTATTTGTTGTTACCTCCATTCCTATAACTCTTTCTCCTATTTATGTCTAGGATTCACTCCCTTCACTGGCAATAGTTGTGATGGATACTCAAATAAATGAATGAGAGCCTCCTGCTCCTCAATTTGTGGCCTCTAGCTCTCAAAGCTAAAGAAACTGCCTTGCGTGTGAGTGTAAGCACTAGAGGAAGGCTCTGCACACTAAGTAAGTCACTTTGAAGGAGGAACAAAATCCAACAACTCCTATCTTGGTGTCCTTTGTTGTGTCCTCCTCTTCCACCCCTTCTGCTTCATTTATTGCCACCTTGATCTTGGTTTTTCCCCCCTGCGAGTGTGGATGATCCTCACTCTAAAAATGGTGCAAGTGTTCATTTCTCCCTCAGTTTAGCCTCCTCTCCTAATGTCCCTTTTGGACATACTAACTTTTCCTAATCCCATGTACATGCTAAATACCTTGGTGGTGTCCACTCTAGTTTTCTCCTCTTCCTCCTCACCTTCTACTTCCTCTGTGGAGGTCCCACATCCTTCGATGAAGTGAAAGTTGGAGAATGACCTTGCTTCAAAGGGGGTCAGAAGAAGGGATCACCTTCTTTGGAAGCTGGTTCTACATTGGCTTGTATTGTCCTAGTGATAAAGGCAGCCCTGACATCCCCTAAGCTCTTCACTTCCCTTGAGTCTTTCAGTAAGGTCGATAGTGGATCTCAGGAACCTCCTTCATAATTCACCTAGTTAACACATGGCACTCCCATCAAGTGCATGTTCAACTCTGTAGATAATGTCCCAGCTCTATTTGCAATTTTTGAAAAACTAATGACATTTACCTCACAATATTTGAGCAAAGAAGACCTCATGGGGCCCTCTTTCTTAGCTCTTTTCGAATGAGAGTCAGAGGGTACTCCCCTTGCTATCTCACTCATCTAGGCTCATCCACCCTCCCCTTATAATAATCTAGATTGGGAGAACGATGACCTCTTGGTTGATGAGTACTAGGGGGTGCCTCTTCTTTATCTTTATATTAGATTCGTGTGTGTAGTGCTCCCCTATTCTTGTTCTTATGTGTTCCTAAAGGAACTTTGGCACCCTTCTAGGTGCTTGGGTATAGGAGTGTTGTGTCGTGAACTTCTTATATTTGTTACATCCTTCTTCCTCTATTGTCTTGATTTTTGACAATTGGGGATGATGCAAAGTAATGGGTGCATTTACACCTCCCTTCCATGTTGACACTATTTTTTATTTCTATTTTATTTTTACGTTCCCTTCTTCATGATTTGATATAGTAGGGGGTTCATGAAAATTACTTTATATATTATATATAACACCTATCTATCTATATTTATAAGCATCTTTGATCCCGAAATATCAGATCCCCTATCTCTTGATGTCTTTTTTTCTTACATTGTCTTTTTATCTTTCTCTCTTCTTTTATTGCTTCATGATGTTGTGGCAACTGTGTGTTGTCCCTTGCATGTGTGACAACATTTCCATGATTACATCTTGTCATGTATTGTGAGCCACAACATCACTTTCTCCTCAATCCTTAGGATGTCACATGCCTTTGTGTTCAACATGCACCATCCTAATGGGGGATATCATATTGCTTCAATTTTCAAAAAGGTGCATTTGGTGGCCAATGAATCCCTCACTAAAAAATCCTTTATTTTTCAAAAATTGCATTCTTCAACAAGGATCCCTATCGAAATATTTCTTTCATCATGGATTAGTAAGATAGAATCTAAAAACTTGCCTTTGAGAAGGGAACACTTCTTCTAAGGAAGAAAACTTTCCCTTGTGAGGGATTATTCTTTCTTTCAAATTCCTTGATGAAAGAAATATCTCAAAAGGATTCCTTGATGCTAGAATCATTGGAAAAAAATGTTATCACTTTTTTAGACAGAGCATCCCTTGAGTGGACCCCTTTTCTTTTGAAGGGTTCCTGAGGGACCCCTTTGAAAACTTATCCTTCAGTTGTTGACAATCTATGTGAATGTCTTTCTAGCTACGTGGATTTTTCTATCTAACATATTTTCTCTATAGATTAACATGCTGCTTTGTAGGAGCACATGTGAAGCTAATTTTCCATCAATCTTGTAGGATCGAGCACATATAAGGGCCCATCAAACTCTATGAAACATCTCACATTGGGCTTCCCTAATGATATATCACCTAGGACACCTCCTTTGTAACTTTGAGGACCTATAAAGTTCTTTCATCATATAGGATCTCTTTGTTTGACTCCATAGGACCAACCACCTATAGAGCTTTTTTTCACCTTTCCATAGGTTTGAGGGCCTATGGTGCATTTTGTTCAACTCTCCTCATGATCGAGTACCTATGGAGCCATCTCCTCTTCCTAAGTATTTAGGCATGTCATATTATGGTCTACTCCCTCGATAGTTCAAGTATACTTTCTTTAAACTCTTTCGATCTACCATACCTCACATTTTCTAGCACATATGCTAGCTAAAGTGGGGGAAAAATGTAATGGTGCTAAAATGCATCCCTTGCAAATTCCCCAATTACACCCCTTACCTTAGAAAAATCAAGCCCAAAGATGTTATTCCACATTCTTCATTCACTCTCCATCCATTTGGTAGTTGTGTGTAGTGTTGGTGGGGGAATTTCTATTAGATATGCGAGTGTGGCGCATGGACATTTGTGCGGCATGTTATTGTTCTGATAGGCTTCCTGCCTCTAGAATCCATAGAGGCATTACAATTCTCCATTTGTGTTGAAATGTAATGTCTCTTCTCACTTGACTGACCTTGAATGACTCCTTTAGCCTCCCTTTCATCTTTAAAACACTATCTCATTCGTTTGATTCATATTATCAATAGTTTTTGAAGACATCACTTTATCTTCTTCACAATTATCCATACCTCACTTCATTCATAGAACTTGTACCACCATTCAAGATGTAATTTAGTGTCTTGTGAGACTGCTTTCTTCATTGTTGCAACAATGTCGACTTTTCCAGGATTGTGAGCTCTTTCCTTCTCTTATTTGTCTTGAGTGCATGTGATTGAAGGTGATATATCTCTATCTCTCACTTTTATTAGCATTATCATTTACCTAAATAGCATATTATTGTTAAAATTTCTTGCTATTCTTCTTTTCAGTGCTTTCCTTTAACATTTTTCTCCTATCATTGTTATATTGGTTTTCTACGGAGGTGGGAACACCAAAGCAGGGGATTGACTATGATAGTCCTCTTAAAATAGCCCCAACATTTTTCCTCTTTGTTGTGTGTAGGTTCATGTTGAAGTGAAGAGCTTGAGGTAATTAACTTATGGGTAGGAAGGTGTTCTTTCCTCACCTTCCTTTGTTAGTTCATGATTCAAGTAGTTAAAGTATTCTTCTTGTTATTTTGTTGTGTACTAGCTTTCACTTTCTATGTTTGCATCAAACCTTATCTATTAAGCAGTTAGTAGGTTCTTTGTAGTTTTTGTTATGTCTCACACTTTATATCATACGAATGCCAGTTCCCCACTAAGACACCTGCATGTTGCACTGCCATCCATGTCTCGTGCTTCTATCCTTTGGAAGAGAGTTTCCTGAGTTACAATCCAAGCTTTGGGAACCTGCTCTCTTAACCTCTTGAAACTCTTAAGTCAGTAGAAAGATAGCGATATTGAGAGTGTTCTTCTTTATCTACCTTAAACACTTCCCAATTTCCTAAACCTTTCATATAGTTTGAGGTAGATTAGGGCAGCCTACCATTTGAGGCCCTCTCATAACCTAGGGTCTTGAGCATCATGTCCCCCTCCTCTACATTTTGGTGAACCTATTCTAGTTATGTTTCATAGTGTTTAAGGAGACTTCTCTCATAATCTAGGTGTGTTGTAGGTTTGTGCATTGTAGGGCACCTAGCCTTGCAAACCAAGCTATGACCCCTAGTGGCATAGCCAAAATAATCCCTAGACATTGTGAAGTGAAACCTAGAATAGGTCACTATCTAATTGTTAAACCCTTGGTGGTTTATGAGAAATTCCTTTCTAGTGTACCTAGAAGATGGCTTCTTTCATGCATCTTCTCATCCCGTTTATTCATCCTACGAGTGGATATCTTGCTATAACCTTTACCTCATAAGCTTTACCAATGAATATTAATAGGGAACCCTCTCCTTTATATATTCTTGTTCATATCAATAGGGATATTGTGAGTGGCATTCTTGTTGACCCTACATGCAATGTTAATGTTATGATAGAGAAGATCATTCTAATAATTTTTTTACATAAGGATGGATACGATGATTCTAAAAGCACTATGCATACACATAATGGGCTTTCCATCCCTCCCATTGGTTATATCACCCTTTCAGTCCTAGTTGGGCCCAAGCTTGTGAATTCCCTTTTTGACATTATCTCAGAATCTAACTTGTTCAGTGTGAAGCTAGGAATTCCTTGGCTAGTTTCCATGAACGCAGTCTTCTATGATCCATAAGTTCTTGAAACTTTCCCATGAGGGATTTGTGCACATTTTGCATGACTCCAGGTACAAACCTTGGTGTCATGTAGGGCTTATTCCTTAGATAACTTTTGGCCTTCCCTTATCAGTCCACTTCCACCCAAGACAAACCTATTGTATCACACTTAAATAAAATACAAGAATGGGGACATAGAGCTGAAAGTGACCTATACTCCCTCTCCCTATGCTATTCTAGTCAAGGTTTCTATGATAGGGAACATTAGGTTGTCTCTGCCACTTGAAAAATGGACAAGGAGAATTCCACTCAGGAGCCTTCATATTCCTCCTCTGTAGTTCCACCTACTTCTACCTCTCACCCTACTACAACACCTTCAACTTCTACCCCTATGCATCTCTTGGGGAGTCTGATGGTATCCGCTTGGAAAAAGACCAAGTGTCAGGTATTGGACCTTCTCATCTTACCCATGGTGCCTCGACCCATTGTCTATGGTAATGGGAAGGGCTCTTGTGGAGTTCCCTCTATGTCTCAGCCTCCACGAACTCCTACTATTGCGACCTCTAGGGTAGTAAATGGAAAGAGGCCCACCACTGAGACACTTGTGTCTACTTCTCCATTTGTTGTTACTTTTGTTCCTACATCTCTTCTTCCTATTTCTATCTAGGAGGTACTCCCTTTGCTAGTAATGGATATGATGGATACTCCAATGGTAGAACAATATCCTCCTACTCCTCCTCAAGTTGTAGCATCTAGCTCTCAAAGTTGAAGAAATTTCCTTTCCCATGAGTGTAAGAACTGGAGGAAGGCTCTATCCACTGAGCAGGCTACTTTGCAGAAGGAGGAAGGGGAGTCGACAACTCCTATCTCAATGTCCTCTATTATGTCCTCCTCTTTCGCCCCTTCTGCTTAAGTTCCCACTGCCTTGATCTAAGATATATCTCCTCCTATGAGCATGGATGACCCCCACTCTAAAAGGGTGCAAGTTTTCATTGCTCCCTCGGTTAAGCCTTCTCTCTTGATGTCCCTTCTAGACATCTCACCTTTTCCTAAGCTCATGGACATGTCGAATACCTCAATGGTGTCCATTGTAGTTTTCTCATCTTCCTCCTAGCATTTTTCTTTCTCTATGGCGATACTGCATCCTCTAATGAAGTGAAATTTGGTGGAAAAACCTACTTCGAAGGGGGGTTAGAAGAATGGATCGCCTTCCTTAGAATTTGGTTCTATGTTGGCTTGTACTAACCTAGTGACATAGGCATCCCTGACATCCCCTAATTTTGTCACTGCCCCTAAGTCTTTTGATGAGGTCAGTAGTGGATCTGAAACACCTCCTTCATTTCCTACTTAGTTGACACATTGCACTCCCATCAAGTGCATGTTCAACTTTGTAGAAAATTTCTCAGCTTTGTCGGTGATTTTTTAAAAATAAATGGTGTTTACCTCAAAGGAGTTGAGTGAAGAAGACCTCAAGGGGTCCTCTTCCTTAGCTCTTGTCACAAGAGAGTCGAAGGGTACTCCCCTTGCTATCCCACCATTGTAGGCTTATTTTCCCTTCACTTATAATTATCTATATTAGGATAATGATGACCTCTTAGTTAATGAGGAATAGGGGTGCCTCTTCTTTATCACTGGATTATATTTTTGTGTGTTGTGCTCCCCCATGCTTGTTATTATGTGTTCCTAAAGCACCCTTGTCACCCTTGTAGGGGATTGAATACATAAGTGTTTTGTGTCATAAAATTCTTCTATTAGTTACATCCTTCTTCCTCTATTGTCTTGATTTTTGACAATTGGGGATGATGCAAATTGTTGGGGGTATTTAGGCCTCCCTTCCATGTTGACCCAATATTTTTTGTTTTCATGTGCCCTTCTTTATGATCTGATATAGTAGGAGGTTAATGATAGTTCATTTATATATTATATATTGCACCTATCTATCTATATTTATGAGTATCTCTAACCCTAAAATATCAAATCCCTTTATCTCTTGATGTCTTTGTTTTTCTTACATTGTCTTTTTATCTTTCTCTTTTCTTTGCTTGCTTCGTGATGTTATGGTGCTTGTGTGTTGTCCCTTGGGTGTGTGAAAAAAATTCCACAATTACATCCCATCATGTATAGTGGGCCATAACATCACTTTCTCCTCTCTCCTTAGGATTTCATATTCCTTTGTGTTCAAGAGGCACCATTCTAAGGGGGGGATATCATACTACTTCAATTTTCAAAAACGCACATTCGATGGCCAACAAATGCCTTGCTAAAAATACTTTATTTTAAAATATTGCATACTTCAACAAGGATCCCTAGAAAAATATTTCTTTCATCATGGATTTTTAAGATAGCATCTAAAAACTTTCCTTCAAGAAGGGAGCACTTATTTTGAGGAAGAAGTCTGAAAATTTTCTCTTGCAAGGGAGTATTATTTCTTTCAAATTCCTTGATGAAAGAAACCTTTCAAAAGGATTCCTTGATGCTAGAATCATTACCGAAAAATGTTATCACTTTCCAAACAGAGTGTCCCTTGGGTGGACCCCTTTTCTTTTGAAAGATTCTCTAGGGACCTCTTTGAAAGCTTCTCCTTTAGTTGTTTACTATCTGCATGACTATTTTTCTGCCTACGTGGCTTTTTGCTATCTAACATATTTTGTCTGTGGATTAGCATGTTGCTTTGTAGGTGCACTTGTGAAGTTTCTTTTCAATCAACCTTGTAGGATGGAGCACTTGTAAGGGTCCATCAGACTCTATAGAGCCTCTCACATTGAGCTTCCCTCAAGAACAAGCCCTTAGGGCACTTCCTTTTCAATTCCAATGACTTGTAAAGTGCTTTCATCCTACAGGATCTCTTTTCTTGACGAGTTGTAGGATTGAGCACTTGTAGATCCATTTGTCCACATTTCCATAGGTTTGAGGGCCTATAACACATTTTATTCAACTCTTCTCAGGGCTGAGTACCTTTCGATCCATCTCCTCTTCCTAAGCATTCAAGCATGTTAGATTGTGGTCTGCTTCTTGGACAATTTAGGTATACTTTCTTTAAGCTCTATCAATCTACCTTACCTCATATTTGGTTAACACATATGCTCACTAAAGTAGGGGAAAAATATAATGGCGTGAATTTTCACCCCTTTAAAATTCCACATTTACACCCCTTACCTTAGAAAAATCAAACTTGTTGATGTTATCCCATGTCCTCCATCTACTCTCCATCCATTTGTAGTTGTGTGTATTCTTGGTAGGGGAATTCCTATTAGAGACGTGAGTGTGGTGCATGGATTTCTATGTGGCACACTCTCGTCCTAACAGGATCCCCACCACTAGAATTTGTAGAGGCATTACAAATCTCTATTTGTGTCAAAGTGTAATGTCTCTTCTCACTTGACCAACCTCGAATGACTTCTTTAGCCTCCCTTTCATCTTTAAAACACTATCTCATTCATTCAATTCATCTTCTAGATAGTTTTTGAAGACATCACTTTATCTTCTTCACAATTATCCATACTTCACTTCAGTCATAGCACTTGTACCACCATTCGAACTACAACTTGGGGTCTTGTGAAACTACTTTCTTTATTGTTGCAATAACATCGACTCTACCAAGCTTGAGAACTCTTTCATTCTCTCATTTTCCTTGAGTGCATGTGATTGAAGGTGATATATCTCTATCTCTCACTTTTCTTAGCATTAGAATTTACCTACATAGCATATTGTTGTTAGCATTTCTTGGTATTCTTCCTTTTAGTGCTTTCCTTTATCATATTTCTCTTATCATTGTTATATTGGTTATTCATGGAAGTGGGAACACCAAAGTGGGTGATTGACTACGGTAGTCCTCTTAAAATAGCCCAAATTTTTTTCCTCTTTGTTACATGTAAGTTCATGTTGAAGTGAAAAGCTCAAGATAATTAACTAATGGGTAGGAAGGTGTGATTTTCTCACCTTCCTTTGTCATTTCATGATTCAAGTAGTTAAATTATTCTTCTTCTTGTTTTTCTATTTACTATCTTTTACTTTTTGTTTTTACATCAAACCTTATCTACTAAGCAATTAGAAGGTTCTTTGTAGCTTTTGGACATGTTTCACACTTTTTATTTGTGCGGATGCCAATACCCCACTGAGACACTAGTGTGTTGTGCTATCGTTTGTGTCCCACGCTTCTATCATTTGGAAAAGAGTTGTCTAAGGTATATTCCAAGCTTTGGAAATCTACTTTTTTAACCTCCTAAAACTTTCAAGTTAGTAGAAAAATAGCAGTACTTAGAGTGCTCTTCTTTCACTACCTTAAACATTTCCCAATTATCTAAACCTTTCATCTAGTTTGAGGTAGATTAGGGCATCCTGTTGTTTGAGGCCCTCTCATGACCTAGGGTCTTGAGCAGTCAGTCCCCCTCCTCTACATTTTGGTGAACTTGACATGAACTAATCTAGTTCTATTTCATAGTGTTGAAGGAGTATTCTTTTGTGTTCTAGGTGTGTTGTAGGTGTGTGCATTGTAGGGTGCCTAGCCTTGCAAGCCAACCTATGACCCCTAGCATTGTAGCTAGAAGAGTTGCTAAACGTTGTGAAGAAAAACCTAGAATAGGTCATTGTCTAATTGTTAAACCCTTGGGTGCTTCTAAGAAAGTCCTTTCTAGTGTACATACAAGATAGCTTCTTTCATGCACCTTCTCATCCCATTTGTACATTCCAATAAGATTTACCTTGTAAGATTTATCAATAAATTCCAATAGGGAACGCTCTCCTTTGTACATTATTGCTCGTATCAACGAAAATACCATGACT
The DNA here is from genome assembly GCA_007258455.2 of Sequoia sempervirens. NCBI lineage: Eukaryota > Viridiplantae > Streptophyta > Pinopsida > Cupressales > Cupressaceae > Sequoia > Sequoia sempervirens. Next base: position 739,017,579 of record VDFB02193867.1, read on the forward strand.
TGCATTCTTGTTGACCTTGCATGCTAGGTTAATGTTATCACAGAGGAGATCATGCTAATAAAAATTTTTACATAAGGATAGATACAATGATTTTAAAAGCACTACATGTGCACATGATGGGATTTTCATCCCTCGCATTAGTTCTATCACCCTTTCAATCATGGTTGGGCCTAGGATTGTGAATGTTCTTTTCAACATTATCTCAAAGTTTGACTTGTTTAGAGTGAAACTAGGAATTCCTTGGCTAGTTTCCATGAACACAGTCCCTTCAATGATCCATAAGTGCTTGAAAATTTCCCATGAGGGCTTTGTGAACATTGTGCATGACATCGGGTACAAACCCCTAGTGTCACATGGAGCTTATTCCTTAGATCATTTCTAGCTTTCCTCTATTGGTTTGCTTCCTCCTAGGATAGACCTATTGTATCACACTTACATAAAATACAAGAATGGGGGCATAGCGCCAAAAATGACCTATCCTACCTCTCCCTATGTTATTTTAGTTAAGGCTTCCGTGATAGTGCAACATAAGGCTGCCTCTATCGCTCGAAAAAAGGATAAGGATAATTATGCTCAATAGCCTTCCTCTTCCTCCTCTATAGTTCCACCTACTTCTACCTCTTGCCCTACTGTGGCACCTTCAAATTTTTCCCATATGCATCTCTTGGGGATTTTTATGGTATTTTCTTGGTAGAAGGCCAAGCATCAGGTGTTCAACCTTCTCATCTTACCCACAATGTCTTGGCCCATTATCTATGGTAAGGGGAAGGGCATTTGTGGATTTTCCCCAATGTATCAACCTTCGCGACCTCCTATTATCCCTACCTCTAAGGTAGAAAAGGGGAAGAGGCTCGTCGTTGAGGCACTTGAGTCTACTTCTTTGTATATTGTTACCTTTGTTCCTGCATCTCTTCCTCCTTTTTTTGTTTAGGAGTCACTCCTCAACTAGAAATATTTTTGATGGATACTTTGATGACAAAATAAGAACCTCCTACTCCTCCTCAAGTTGCAGCCTCTAGCTCTTGGATCCAAAGAAACTTCCTTGCACATGAGTGTAAGTGCCAAAGGAATGTTGTGGCCATTGAGCAAGCTACTTTGCAGAATGAGGGAGGGGAGCCAATAGCTCCTATCTCAGTGTCCTCTGTTGTGTCCTCCTCTTCCACCCCTTTTTCTTTAGTTCCCACTGCCTCGATCTTTCTTTCATCTCCCCCTATGAGCATGGATGACCCTCACCCTGAAATGGTGCAAGTTCTCATTACTCCCTCAGTTGAGCCTCCTCTCTTTATGTCCCTTCTAGACATCCCACCTTTTTCTAATCCCATGTACATGTTGAATACCTCGATGGTGTCCACTATAGTTTTCTCCTCTTCCTCATTACATTACACTTCCTATATGGAGATCCTACATCCTCCAATGAAGTGCATGTTAGAGGATGACCCTACTTTGAAGGGGGGTCAAAAGAAGTGATCACCTTCTTTAGAAGTCAATTTTGCATTGGATTTTGTTGTCCTAGTGACAAAGGTAGCCCCGATGTTGCTTGAATTTGTCACTGCCCCTAAGAATTTCCATTAGTTCAGTAGTGGATCTCATGCACCTCCTTCATTTCCTCCTTTGTGTACACATGTCACTCCCATCAAGTGCATGTTGAACTTTGTAGACAATGTCTTGGCTCTGTCAGTGATTTTTGCAAAATCAATGATGTTTACCTCACAAGATTTGAGTGAACAAGACCTTGAGGGGTGCTCTTCCTTCCGTCTTGTCGAAGGAGAGTAAGAGGGTGCTCCCCTTGCTATCCCACCCTTGAAGGATCATTCACCCTCCCCTTATAATGATCTATATTGAGAGAACAATGACCTCTTGGTTGATGTGGACTAGGGGCACTTTTTTTTTATCTATAGATTAGATTCATGTGTGTTTTGTGCTCCCCCATGCTTCTTCTTATGTGTTCCTGAAGGAACCTCATCACCCTTGTAGGTGCTTGGATACATGAGTTTTTTGTTTCATAAACTTCTTCTATTTGTTACATCCTTCTTCCTCTATCAAGTCTTGATTTTCAACAATTGGGGATGATGCAAAGTGTTGGGGGAATTTAGGCCTCCCTTCGATGTTGATCCATTTTTTTATTTTTATTTTATTTTCACCTACCCTTCTTCATGATCTGATATAGTAGGGGGTTGATGATAGTTCATTAATATATAATATATTACACCTATCTTTCTATATTTATGAGTAAATCTAACCCCAAAATATCAAATCCCTTATCTCTTCATGTCTTTTTTTGCTTACATTATCTTTTTATCTTTCTCTCTTATTTGCTTGCTTCATGATGTTGTGGTGCTTATGTGTTGTCCCTTGTGTGTGTGACAACATTTCCATGATTACATCCTATCATGAATCATGGACCACAACATTACTTTCTCCTCTCTCCTTAGGATGTCACGTGCCATTGTGTTTAGCATGCACCATCCTAAGGGGGGCTATCATACTACAATTTTTAAAAATGTGCATTCAGTGGCCAACAAATCCCTCACTGAAAATCCTTTATTTTTTAAAAATCACATTCTTCAACGAGGATCCCTAGTAGAATATTTCTTTCATAACAGATTTGTAAGATAGAATCTGAAAAATTTTCTTCGAGAAGGGAGCACTTCTTTTGAGGAAGAAGTCTAAAAACTTTCCCTTGCGAGGGAGTATTCTTTCTTTCGAAATCCTTGATAAAAGGAATCTTTCAAAAGGCTTCCTTGATGTTGAATCATTGGAAAAAAATGTCATCACTTTTCAAATAGAGCATCCCTTGAGTGGACCCCTTTTCTTCTAAAGGGTTCCTAAGGGACCCCTTTGAAAGCATCTCCTTCATTTGTTGATTGTTTGGGTGATTTTTTGTCTACCTACATGGCTTTTTGCTATCTAACATATTATTTATGTGGATTAACATGTTTCTTTGCAGGAGAACCTATGTAGCTACTTTTCAATCAACCTTGAGGGATCGAGCACCTGTAAAGGCCCATAAAACTCTACCTAGCCTCTCACATTAGGTTTCCCTTAAGACCAAGCACCTAGGGTGCCTCCTTTGCAATTTTGAGGACCTGTAAAATACTTTCATCCTACAATATATCTTTATTTGAATCTATAGGATTGATAACCTACAAATTCCTTTGTTCACCTTTCCATAGGTCCAAGGACCTATGGTGCATTTTGTTCAACTCTCCTCAAGACTTAGTACTTGTGGATCCATCTCCTCTTCCTGAGCATTCAAGTGTGTCAGATTACAGTCTGCTTCCTTGACAGTTTAGGTATACTTTATTTAAACTATTTTGATCTACTTTACCTCACATTTGGGAGCACATATCATCACTAAAGTGGGGGAAAAATGTAATGGAATGAATTTTTACCCCTTGCAAATTCCCCATTTACACCCCTTACCTTAGAACAATTAAACGCAATGATGCTATTCCACATCCTCCATCTACTCTCCATCTATTTGGCAGCTATCTATAGTGTCAATGGGGGAATTTATGTTAGGGATGTGAGTGCATTACATGGACATCTGTGTGGTGCACTACTATCTTGATAGGATCCCTACCTCTATAATCCATAGAGGCATTACAATTCTCCATTGGTGTCAAAGTGTAATGTCTTTGCTCACTTGACTGACTTGAAATGGCTCCCTTCACCTCCCTTTCATCTTCAAAACACTATCTCATTATTCAATTCATCTTCTAAATAGTTTTTGAAGACATCACTTGATCTTCTTCACAATTCTCCATACCTCACTTCATTCACAACACTTGTACCACCATTGGAGTTGCAACTTGGTGTCTTGCAAGACTGATTTCTTCATTGTTGTGGTAATGTCAACTCTGCCAGGCTTGCAAGCTCATTCCTTCTCTCATTTTCCTTGAGTGCATGTGATTAAAGGTGATATCTCTTTATCTTTCACTTTTCTTAGCATTATCGTTTACCTATGTAGCATATTGTTGTTAGCATTTTTTGGTATTCTTCCTTCCAGTTCTTTCCTTTATCATATTTCTCCTATCATTGCTATATTGGTTGTCCATGGAAGTGGGAACACCAAAGTGGGGGATTAACTGTAGCAGTCCTCTTAAAGCAACCCCAACAATTTTCCTCCTTCTTGTGTGAAGGTTCATGTTGAAGTGAAGAGCTTAAGATAATAAACTCACGAGTAGGAAGGTGTGCTTTCCTCACCCTCCTTTGTCATTTTTTGATTCAATTAGTTAAAGTATTATTCTTGTTGTTTTGTTGTTTAGTAGCTTTTGCTTTTTGTGTTTGCATCAAACCTTATTTGTTGAGAAATTAGTAGGTTATTTATTGTTTTTGGTTTTTTTTTTACTTTTTGTCTGTAGGGATGCCAGTATTCCATTGAGATGCTAGTATGTCACACTATCATTTGTTTCTCATGCTTTTGTCCTCTATCAAAGAGTTGTCTAAGGTATATTCCAAGCTTTGGAAACCTACTTTCTTAACCTCCTCAAACTCTTGGGTCAATAGAAATACAATGGTACTAAGAGTGCTCTTCTTTCTCTACCTTAAACACTTCATAATTTACTTGACCTTTTATCTAGCTTGAGGTAGATTAGGGCAGCCTGCCATTTGAGGTGCTCTAATGACCCAGTGTCTTGAGCAGTTGGTCCCCCTCATCTACATTTTGGTGAACTTGACGTGAACTATTCGGGTTCCATTTTGTAGTGTTGAAGGATTATTCTCTTGTGTTCTAGGTGTGTGCATTGCAGGATTCTTAGCCTTGCAACCCAACCTACAATCCTTAGCAGATAGCTAGAAGAGTCCCTAAACATTGTGAAGCAAAACCTAGAATAGTTCACTATCTAATTATCAAATCCTTTGGTGCTTCTCATAAATTCCTTTCTAGTGTACATAGAAGATGGCTTCTTTCAAGTATCTTCCCATCCCATCTATGTAGCCTATGAGTGGGTCTCCTGCTATAACCTTTACCTTGTAGGATTTTCCAATTAATGCTAATAGGGAACCCTCTCCTTTGTACATTCCCACTCGTATCAATGGGAATATTGTGACTGGAATTCTCATTGACCCTACATGTCAGGTTAATTTTATCATAGAGATCATTCTAATAAAAAAATTACATAAGGATGGATACAATGAGTCTAAAATCACTATACATACACATGATGGGATTTTCATCCCTCCCATTGGTTCTATCACCCTTTCAGTCCTGGTTGGGCCTAGCATTGTGAATTTCCTTTTTAACATTATCCTAAAGTCTAACTTTTTTAGAGTGAATCTAGGCATTCCTTGGCTAGTTTCTATGAACATAGTCCCTTCAGTGATCCATAAGTGCTTTAAATTTTCCTATGAGGGCTCCATGCATGTTGTGCACAACACCATGTACAAACCCCTAGTGTCATGTGGGGATTATTCCTTAGATCACTTTTGGCCTACCTCTATTGGTTTGTTTCCTCCAAGGATAGACCTATTGTATCACACTTACATGAAATACAAGAATGGAGGCATAGCACCAAAAGTGACCGATCCTCTCCCTATGCTATTTCAATTAAGGCTTCCATGATAGCACAACATCAAGTTGCATATGCCGCTCAAAAAAAGGAGAAGAATAAGTCCACTTAGGAGCCTTCCTCTTCCTCCTCTTCATTCCACCTACTTTTTCCTCTTTCCCTGTTGTTGTGCCTTTGACTTCCACCCCTATACATCTCTTATGGAGTTTGATGGTTCCCACTTGGTAGAAGACCAAGCATCGGGTGTTTGACCTTCCCGTCTTAGCCAGAATTCCTTGGCCCACTATCTATGGTAAGGGGAAGGGCCCTCATGGAGTTTCCCCTGCGTCTCAACCTTCACAACCTCCTACTATTCCTACCTATAGGGTAGAAAATGGGAAGAGGCCCACTACTAAGGTGCTGGAGTTTGCTTCTTCATCTTTTGTTACCTCCATTCCTATATCTCTTCCTCCTATTTTTTTCGAAGATTCACTCCCTCTACTAGCAATGTCTATGATGGATACTTCAATGATAGAATAGGAGCCTATAGCTCTTGGAGCCACATGAATTACGGTGGAAGAGACCATATTCACCATTGTTCTCAATCATATCCACTTCCGCATGAATTGTAGTGGTAGACACTAAATTGTCTCCATAAATCATATGTCCAATAACCATTGCTATATATAGAATTGTTGAATTTCTGATAGGGTTTATTGTAATACCCATTTGTAACATTATGTCTTTGTTCTTAGTAGATTTCTAGACTAGAATTGGTCTGGTGGACCATAAACCCATGAGTTCTCTAATCACTTCCTTATTAATCATGTGAACACCATCAATCCACATAAACTAATCATGAATTATACTCAATGTAATTCTAATACACTTCTCTTCATTGCTAAAGTCTAGAAACTAGAGCCACACTTCTAATTTCTTCTCAGTCAAGAAATTGTATTCTAGTTTCAAGGTGTAATCTTCTCCAACTAATTCATCTACCCATAGATTGAAAATTTTTCCATAGGGGTGCTCTTCTAGATTTCCATGAAAATAATCCCTGATATCTTCAATAGGTAGAACACCAAGAGGTGTATGCAAAAATTCACCTAGGGGATCAACTTCTAAAGCTTTGGCAAAATATCTCTAAAATTTGGGTTGTGGTTTTTGAGAAATATCTACAATTTTTGATGTCTCCATTGTATTCAAATTTCCTTCTACTGATAATTCCAGAAAGTAGAATGTGCAAGGATTGTTAAATACCTTTTTTTTACATGACGAAGCAGGGTTTTGAAATTCTATAACTTGGAGATGCTTTGAACCTTTCAAAATGGATTATTTCTTCTCTACTCTTCTTCCAGTACATTCAATGAAATGAATTTGTCTTATCAAGCATGCATTTAACTCTCTGATTTGATCCATTTCAACAATAAATGCTTCAGAGAAAAATTTGATAACCTTAAAACCTTGTATACACAGTCAATCTTTCCAAGCTCCACAAATTGCCACATTAGAATATTTTCTTCTGTAATTTTCTTCCTCAGATTAAGAATTTCATTTTTCATCACATATCTTTGTGCTATATCTCAAGCAACTCTTTTTTGTTAGGGGACATAAGATATTCATTAAATCTCCCCCTAAGCCATACCTCTGGGTTTAGTAACCAAAGGAAACATCTGCATCAGAGAGTGGTACAGATTATCCCTTATCCTTAGCCTCTTCTTTCTTTCTCCATATCTTTTCCATTTCCTTATTTACTTCATCCAGATCAATCTTCTTAACTAGTTCATTCTTCTTTATTGGATTTTCCTTGTGTTTTTTCTTCTACAAAATTTAGAAATATGACTTGTCCATTTGTAGTTTTTGCATATGATATTCCTTTAAGCATTATTCCTTTCATTCATTCTAGATACGCATTGGTTAGCCTTGTGTCAAAATCCATAACATGTATAGTAGTAACCTTTTAAAGATTGAATCATTCTACCAATGTTATATGCATTCATCATTTGACTTCTACATTCACTTGCTCTATGCCCAAATTTCTTGCATGTAAAGCATTGACCAGTAAAGGATGAAATATTCTAATTTATTTTACTTCTACACTTCTTTTCTTTATGTCCAAATTTATTGCAAAAATTAAAAATACCATTGAAATATGAGTACCTTAAAGCATCAAGTTTTCTGATGTGTGGTCTTCTAGAATTATTTCCTTGATTCCAGAGCATGTCATTGTTCTTCTTGTCTTCAGTCTTCTTTGCATTCTGATTTTCTTTTGAGCTTTCTCCCTTTTCAAGTACCAAACCACCTTTTCCTTTAGATTCTCTCTATCTTGCAATTAACTCATCAAGCATTGTCAAAAATATTAAATCTATCTTCATGACTTCTTACCTTCTCCAAATTTTATCTCAAATTGACCACTTCTTCTTCAACCCTCATGCATTCATTAGATTTTCTTTCCACCATTGCATTTAGACATTCCTCAGTATTTTTCTTTTCTTCTACTTGCACCTTCAATCTGGTGATGTTCTTATTTTCTTGTTTCAATTGTTCATTAACTTCCTTATGCCTTTCTCTAAATTTCTTGATCTTCTCTCTTAGTTTTTTGATACATTCAATTGTCTCTTTAAGATTATCCTTTAGATATCTATTTTCATCTTCAACTTTGTTAAGATCTTCAAAAGAAACTTTGAGTTCCTCTTTTTCAATCATGCAATCTTCCTCTATGTATTCAATAGAAAGAATCTCTTATGAAGGAATAGGATACAATCTATCAACCAACATGTTCAAACTCCAAGATCTTCCCAAAGTGATCAAGCTCATTCTAGGGATCCAAGCTTTGATACCTATTGTTGAACACCCAAAATATTGAGAGGGGGGGTGAATCAGTATTCCATTAAACCAATTAAACATAAGCCATCCAATTATCAAAATAAATATAACTATAATGATGAATGAAAGTATGATGATATCTACAAAATCACATGACACATGAACACTAATATTTATACATGGAAAACCTAAAATGAGGAAAACCACAGTGAGGGTAAGCTCAAAATATATTATATCCGAATATAGTATATTACAGAAAGGCTCACTGCTAGGTGGACTCACTATCCAAGTGAACACATTGTCCACAAAAATTAAGAATTATAGGAAGTGTGGATGATAATCTGTAACAAGCTAATCAAAGACAACACAAACAAGGTTAGTCATTCAAATAAGCACAAATATCATCCCCTATGAAATTCTTGATCAAACAAAGAGATGAAAACATTAATAAAAGCACAAACACAAAGAAAGCATGTAAAAAAAGTAGATCAAACCTCCATCCCATAGGGGGATTGGTGTCACTTTGACGTAGAAAGTGGACCTTTCCTAATCCCTTTGATAAGCTCCAAGATTCTTTGATTCCAAGTGTATGTGATTTTGATGTAAATGTGTTGATAGCCTAGTTGAAATGATGAAAATGAGTGATTTTTATGGATGAGTATGCCTATAGTAAGATTGCATGAGATTGTGGATCCATATTCATTAGAGAAGGCCTCTATTTATAGGATTCAATGGTTGAAGAATGGATGAAATTGGAGGATGTGGGACTAAAATGGGGACCAATAGCATTGTGACACTTGTCACAAGGCTATTAAAATCCATGGGGATATGTGTGGAGCACATTTTGAAATATGTGAAGAGTTAAGGCATGTAGGTGGATTTGTAAGAAAATGTAAGAGAATTGAAGGCATATGGTTGAGATGTAAGAGGGACACGATGGAATATAATTGGAGTTGAATGCTCTTGTAAGAGGCATTTAAGGCCTTTCTAAGAGGATTTTAAAGCTTTTGGAGGGAAATTTATTGAAGGGGTCGTTGAGGGGAATATTCTAAAGAATATGCCTTTGTGAGGAAAATAGGCTAATTAGTTAATTAAAAGAAATTATTTTCATGTGCAAGTTGGTTAGTTGATCATAGGTTCATTTAAACTTGGTGAGGTTAAAAGCTAGAGAAATGGGTAATAGGGATTAGGAGGAGATTAAATTTAGTCAATTCAGAATTAATCAACTTGAGTGGGTTAGGGGATTTATGAAATTTGTTAAATAATGATGTAGGAATTGGGGTCCACAAGCGATCAGCATCACCAAAAATATTTTTCATGTAGTTTATTTTAAATTTTTATTTTTCATAAGGTTGATTAGGTAGAATTTGATAAATAAAAATAATAAATAGTCCAAAAATATATAAAATAAATATTGGCCTTATATTTTGTAAAACTTCCAAATTGCCTAGTCTAGGTGGCCAATCCTCGTCATTCATTGAAAAAATATTAAAAAGAAAAAGAGGGCATTGGATATTTGGGAGTTATAACTATTGAAAACTCATTTAATGCTCCTAAAAATATTGCAAAAAGATATGGGTGCCCAAGTTGAGTGGTAGTTACAACTCTTAAAGGATCCCTATTTTCTAGGAGTTGGAAACCAAGTTGCCTTCTAAACTTGGAAAAATGAAGGAAAGTGGAATTGAGGAAGTTTTAAATGTTGTAATTAATTAGTTTAATGTTGGATAATATTAGAATATTCATTCTTGGGAATGAATTATTGGTTGGGTAGTTTTGGAGAGTGAAGTAGAGAATTTATGACAGACTTTGGTTTTTTTGGGGGAGGTATTATTGCAATTTTGTCACATTCCTTTGTAGGAAAATGAAGAGGGGAAGGAGAAGGTTTTGGATGTGAGATTTGGAGGTTTTTTATGTGTGCTATTTGTAGGTATGAAGTGGGTTTAAATAGAAGCAAGTGATGGGGGATTCAGAGGTGGAAGCATCAATGGGTTCAAGTGAAGATTTGTAGGATGAAGGTGTAGGAATGAAGACAAACCTGATAGTTTGAAGGTGGAAAATGTGTGAATTTGTTTAGATTTCATATATCAATTTTTTTCAGGTTTGAGGAGGTTTTGGATCAATTTCCATGGATGCATGTAAGTGATTGTTTCAGGTATGCATGTTAGTGTGTTGTTTAGTAGGTTAGAGAGCTACAGAGTGAAGGAGAGTGGGATAGTTTTGATGCAAGTTAGTTTGTTGTTATAGAAAGCTTATTTTTTTTTGTATTTCAGTTTGGTAATCATTTTGTATGTGTTTGTGATCAACCCCATGGCTGATCCTTTGATGTAATTTCATTCATTTATTGAAAAACCATGTTTCAACAGAGTCTATGATTTCAGCATTGTTGTGATGAATGTGTAGTTGATGTTAATTCAAACATCTTTCTTTGTTGTTTTATGAGGATGTGTCTTGTGATAAGACTAAGTGTATGGATTTGAGTTATTTCAAGAGGTTGGAGTCTTTCCTCTTGCATCAAATAATTAGATTCATTTAATCAAATGAGAGGACATTGGGATTTTAGTTAAATAAATTGATTTGTTTAATTAAATGTCATGAACATTAGTATGGAGAGGATGAATTAATTTGATAAAGTTAATTATTTGATTCAATAGTATAAGTTGATGAATTTAATTAAATAATAAAGATCATTTAATTAATTGCTTAGTGCAGAAGTGATTTAGGAGGAAGTGATGTTAATTAATCATAATCAAATGTATAATTCCAATCAAGACTATTTAAGTGTCTACATTTTTCCCCTCTTTGAAGCAATGTACCCATTGTGTTGATTCAAACACTGACGTTTCCAAGATCAAAATTAAAAAAATATTTTTTTTGGATGTCCCATTGTTGCCCCAGTGGAACGAATTATGCTACTACATTGCCCCCTTGAGAGGTTGGAAATTTTTTTAATTTTTGGGTCGATCTCACAATTAAAGATTCACCAATGGTTTGGCTAGTTCAGCTACAAAAAATATGTTACATGATGTGAAAATAGGCTCAAGACACTAAAAAAAGGTCACAATAGGCTTTGTTGCTCACAAAATAGATAAATGGGCTCAAAAACCCTAATTTTCAAGCTTAGATAGGTGGGTTTAGGTCATTTTCAATTCATTTGTGCATTGATCCTTCTAGAATTCTTGCAATTTTTCTTTGATATGCTAATATCATGGTTGAGCATGTGCTTCCTAGATACCACATGGATCGGGTTTGCGAGTTCCAATGGCCTCTGGACGTAGGACCCTTAGTACATAAATTGAAACTTTTCTCATTTTTTATGTTTTTGATGCATTTATTCAGGTTTCATTGTGTCAATCAAAAGAAGCTTCATAAAGCATCATGTTTTCTCTATTCGGCATCGCTTTTGACACTGGAGTGTTACCTATGTAGTATAGCACCACGTTGCTCGATTTTGGTCCAAAGTTGCACATCAAATGTTGACTCACCTTTGCAAAATTTTGTCGTATGACCTAGGATGGGTTTAGCATCGCTCAAAATGTCGACTCACCTATGTGGTAGAGCACTGTGTGAGCCTAAATGGTTTGGCGCCACCCTCAAATGTTGATCCACCTTTGAGGAATGGAGCTACTTTTAATTTTGGTCAATTTTTCTAAAAATCAGAGCATCGCCTTTGCAAATATTGATTCTCCTTTGCTTTCTAAGGTTTGGATTTTTTGTTTTTTCATCATTTTCATAAAATTTTGATGTGGTACACATTCTAAGTGTAGGAGTTCTTCACCCACTCTATTCAAATTAGTGTTAGATTCTACATTGAGAAAGACACTTGACCAATGATGCATTATTTTTCCTTGGTGCAATTGGTTTTGGGTACATTACACAAATGTGAGTAATACGTACACACCTGGCCATGATGATAGCTCTAGTCAAGTGATGGTGGAGTGAGACTTAATCATGTAGTTTACTGACTAGAGAGGTCACCATTACCCTTGAGGATGTATGGAAAATCCTATGGATCCCCATCCACAATGAGTGAATTGTTTATGATGTAGAGGCTAGGGGTGATGCTATTTTTGAGGTGCTCAGGGTAGATCAATATGAGGTGGATAGTGGCTAGATTGACCTATACTATTATGAGGGGATTGCCCAAGATTTGAAAGTGTTCATGGGTGCACTAATCTTAGGGGTCCTAGTACCTGATAGACAAGTGAGAGGATGCAACATTGGATGGGGCATTGTTTGGGCATGAATGATGGAGGAGATGACCATCTACATCTGGGGCCCGGTTGTTCTAGCATCTATATATCATGATATGCACCAAGTGGTATATTGTGGTGCACACAACATTGGGGCCAGAGTCACATTACTCCATATATGGGCCTATGAGCACATAGGAGTTTTGTAGCCAAACATTACACTTGTGGAGATAGATTGTGATGAACTTGCAGTGTATAGATATGGGGCGATGATGACCCTTCATTACACATGCATCATAGGCATATTGCCCTAGAGGCAGGTGATCGATGAGATGGCAGTTTTCAAGTGGAAGCCTTGGATACATGCTCATTGATGGATAGATGATGATGAACAACTCTTCTAATACTGTCAGATGAGATACATGTAGGGGCGAGAGCACCTAATTATTGAGTTCTACCTCCCAGATAGGGTAGCTCGCTAGTTTGGAGAGGAGCAAGATGCACCTCAGCAGGGTTACACAACATTATTTTCTAGGAGATCTCCAGAGATTTCCTAGGGATAGTGGATTCCCCCTAGGTTTCCATAGATGAGTTTAGGCAACTAGTGGCATAGCCAAGGGTATACTTTGATGGGCTACAGGTTGTTGGGACCACATAGGCTTACAATGAATATTTTCAAGCCCATGCCCTGATTCGACTTACATTGCCAATTGTTCCAATAGTAGGTATAAGATGATAGAGAGGTCCTAAGATAGGTTAGTATGATGGTCAAGATGGGCGGGATGGGAAGGTTCTCGACCAGCAACAGAGGTAGGATGGGGAGGTTCCAATGATACATTTAGCATATTAGAGACTACCATAGTAGCCATCATAGGGGCCATCCACTAGGTCCTGATCTATGTGATGCATAGATTTTGGCTTTAACAATGTAGGTTCAGCAACTAACTGCCTAGCTATAGCAGGATACATTGCAATTATAGGTAGTCACCCAGGAGAGGGACCACACTAGGCAATATATACAGACTGCCAAGGGTGAGATTGATCATGAGTGTTAGCTACAACATGATTTTGATCTTGCCTTGGTACATGAGACAGGACACTAACAATAGCTAGAGGCTAGCGTAGCAGGCATAGGGATAGGCCATGGTCCTAGTACATATGTATGGGTTAGCCATGCAAGAGGCAACCTATTACAAGATGTGCTATTATTGAGAGTACCCCAAGCAGCATAGACAACTGTATTTTTGCATATGAGCAGGGTAGCATTGAGTGGGTCTCAGGGAGGCCCTTTCATCAATAGGAAGCTATTAGATTCTCGTCATGGTGAGTGACAGATTCTTGGAGATAAGGACAGATCTGGATAGTTAGTACTGATTTAGACACTTTTTGGATGTATAGCCTAATTATTGATGTATATACATTCATTGGCTGAGTTTTTATTATCCTCTTGTATATTATTTTTGGTGATATGACACACTGATCCTGATTTGTGCCATGACATTCAATTTTTTGATATATATGAGATGGCTTCAATGTGGCATTAGATGATTTGATGTTTCTTTATTTCATACTTTATGGTCGATGTATGGATGTATATGATATGTGATGGATATATATATATATATGTATATATGATTTATGATTATGCGATGATTTTTTATGCTTCATGATATGATGTATGTAATGTTATGGATGTATGACATAGATGCAAATGTGATGTATGGTTTTATTTTTTCCCTTTTCATTAACTTTCCTATGTGACAGACCATGATGATGCAAGATGTATGTATGGATGCAGTTTTATGTGTATATGTGTATGATATAAATGTGATGGATGATTATGTTATGAGATGCTTAGACTAACAGATCTAGATTATGAAAATGTAAATGAGATGGATTAAGATGCTTAGAATATATAAATCTATATTATTCTAAAAAACTTATATGATGATGTAATGTATGGCTTATGGTTCCTATTATGATGATATGTCATGATTATGAAGAATATGTATATTCTAACATTTTGTGGATGCAAGATGGATGCATTTGTATTTTTGTTGAATGGCATGGTACCATGTTAGCATGAAAAGAAGATAGAAGAATAAGAGGGGTCAACCCTTGATTCCAAGAAGACGTAGAATTCTAACAAGTCCATGAGTCATCAAGACTTTATTAGATATGATGATGACTGGTGATTATTTTCTTATCAAGAGATCAGGTACAAATGGCACAACTTTCCTTATCTTTGATAACACACATAGATATAGTGCATCAAGGTATAGACAACTAGGATGGCGCGATATCTAGTGTGATGGACTTTGACCCAGCAAACAGATAAGAGTACCCTTGTTCACACCTGACATATGAAACCTTGCTAAGATGTACTTTAGACACCTAAAACACCTCATACCAAAACACAGAAAGGAAAAACCTTCTAATGTAATAGTCAAAAATATATCCAAAACTCCCTCCATACATACCTAACAAAGCAAGTATTCACCAAGGTTATATTACAAGAATATCCAACAAGCACAACAAATGAAATATAATGATCAATGCCCCATCCATTTCTCTCTAAATCATTTTTTGATAGACATCATCGAGAGGTCATTAGAATGGGTGCAAATAAGATAAATCATAAGAAAAGATCAAGTAAACAATCAAGCTAATGTTCTTCATACCTCTAGATGAGACTAAAACTAAAGTGATTCCTGATGTTGATGTCCATTGTACAAAAGTTGTATCCTAGGACATGATTTATCAGATGGTGTTGAGATTAACAAGATGATGGGCTATTGATATCATGAGTTGACCAACTTGTTTACCTATTGACCTAGACTTAAGACCCTGATGTTTAGGTTTACTCTTTATGATTTTTCCATACTTGTTTCCACTTGTTCTACCACAGTTTGAAGTTGACGATCAATTTATTGTGAATGGACGTTTATTGCAAGTGAATGTGAAATGGGACAAGTGAATTTTTTTCTTTTTTGAAATGTTTTGAGGTTGTTTTGGGATTTTTGATATGTTTTACAAATGTTTTAATTTTCATATTTTCCAATGTTTTTTTGTTTTCTAAGATTTTGACAAAGAACCTAACCTAAATGGTGTGGGAGCACCTAAAGCATATATTTGCAAAATTCATCATTTGAAGGTTGGATAATAGGAAGGTCTAGGTATTTGGGGTAAAATGAGTCTTTTCGTGTTAAATAAGGTCTAATAAGACCATCATTTCTGTAATTGGGGTTTTTAGTGTCATTTGGGTTAAAATGCAAAAGGTTGCAAAAAGATGTAATTGTTGTCAAGCAAAATTGTCAAATTGCAACATTTGGGAATTTGAAGGGTCAAGGTAGTTTAATGGTTAGTTATAGGAATTTCATGGTTTTTTTTTTAGTTGAAAATATAGATAAGGCCTCTTGATGGCTCGAACAAGGGTTGTTGAAGCACTTTGAAGGAGAAAATCAATCAAAAAGCACTATTTTTCAGTTATTTTATGAGTTTTCCTCTATTATTAGCCTATGTATGGGTCTATATAGTAGGGTTATGTCTTGAAATATTTTAAACCTATTAGAGGATAGTGTTAGCTTTGTTTTTCATTTCTTCTCAATTGTTTTCATTGTGAATTAAGCCACTTGAAGGGGAATTACTGTTGACAGGTCTGAAACAAGGGAAGAAGGGTTTGAAGTTCCATATGTGTTGAAAAGGCCATTCCTCCTTTTGTATAGGATATAAATCAGTGGAATGGGCCTGTGTAGATTAGTGTAGGTGTAGGTATGATTTCTTTGTGGTGGAATAGAGAGATTAATCAGGATTGATAACACTACCCTATTACTGAGTTTTAGGCCTTTGAATCAAGGCTAGAGGGAGTGAAAAGTGTATAGGGAATGATAAATGGGTAGTATCCCCTGAAACTAGTGTTAGTAGGTGTATATGGAGGTTTCTAGAAGATTTGATAGGTTAGAAGTGGTCAAATGTGTAAGAGAGGTTGAAACCCTAGTTGGAAAAAGAGTGAAAATGAGCTAATTTACAAAGGAAGTGTGTCTCAAACATGAGGGAAGAATAATTTGAAGCTATTTAAAGCATGTATAGGAAAAATAATGAGAATTGCAAGTGGTTTTAAGTTTTTATAAGTTTTGGACATAAGAATTTCAATAAGCCCTAGGTCAAATTAGGAAAAGTGAGGGTATT
This sequence comes from Sequoia sempervirens, assembly GCA_007258455.2. Taxonomy (NCBI): domain Eukaryota; kingdom Viridiplantae; phylum Streptophyta; class Pinopsida; order Cupressales; family Cupressaceae; genus Sequoia; species Sequoia sempervirens. The sequence continues at coordinate 739,034,272 of VDFB02193867.1, forward strand.
GTGTAATTGGGTGATAGGGAGCAAGTGGAAACCCAAAAGTTGGAAAATCCTGAGTTTTTCAGGTAGTTTGAGGAATTTTTGGCGGTATTTAGATTTTGTGACAATTTTGGAGATTGGTTCCTTTGCAAAATAGGGCTAATTGGAGCCCATTTCAGCCTAAAAAGTCAATTTGAGTATTGATGGTTTGAAGAACCCTAACGTGAGTTTGAAGTATGTTTTTCTCTAGGATAATGAGTCCCTAAAAGTGAAATTCATTGGTGTTTTTGAGTTGGTTGTGAGAAAGGATCCAAAAATAGGTCTTGAAGAACTATTAGGTTTGAAGAAGCCAGATTGGTGTAAGTAGAAGAAAAAGCACTTGAGGCTTTGAGAGTGAGTTAGCCTTGTTTGGATGGAGAAATTAATCTTGTTAGATTCCTCTTGGTGTCTTGGAAAAGGTTGGAAACATTGAGGGTGCATTTGAGCCATTGGGTGACAAGGTTCCTTAAAGAGACATTTTGTGTTTTTGAAGATCATTGAAGATCAAAGTGAGAATTCAGGATACAAGATGGTTGATGTCATCCCTATCTCTGCATCAAATGGTATCAAAGCCTAGCAAGTAGATTCTTGAAGATAATTTGTTGAAGATTGCATACAAGGACAGTAGCAAGATGGAAGGTCAAGTCAATATGGCAAAAGAAATTGGTGAAGCAGCACAAAGGAATACAATATTCGGGACCAACTGCAAGAGCCAAGGTAAGGTATGTGCTGTGATGATTGATTTAGGTAGTTTAGACAATTTGGTCTCTCAAGAAATGGTTGAAAATTTTCAATTAGAAAGGATACCTCATGAGTCACCCTATTCTATTTCTTGGGTGGATGGAGATCATGCTTTGTTGATCAAGGAACAAACTTGGGTTGAATTTCATATAGGTGCATACAGAGATAAAATTTTGTGTGATGTGCCTATGAGTGTGTGCAATCTATTGTTAGGAGTGCCATGGATGTATGATAAATTTTCTCTATATGATGGAAGATAAAATAGTTACAAGATAAAGAAAGATGGTGTTACTTTCACTTTGATTCCATTGATAGAAGAGGATAAGAAATAGTGAAGGACAAAGAGAATATTAATGCAGGGTAGGAGAGAGGCAAGGAGACATGAGAAAAGAAAAAATGGTGAAGTAGCTACTACAAAGAGAGCAAGTGTTGATGAAGTAATCATTGAAAGGGATGCTATGTTGAAAAGGAAAGAAGATGGTGGATTGGTAAAGAAGGCTAAGATAGTGAAAATGAATGGTGAAAATATTTTGAAGGTTCAAAACAAGTTGGTAAAACAAGATGAACACAAGGAAGGGACTAATTTTTGGCAAACAAAGGCAAAAGTATTTTAGGAACAAGCAAATGATGTCAAGGCATCAAAGTATAGGGCTGATACAAAGGACTGTGAGAAAGGAATACCCAGAACAAAGATCCTACAAAGAGAAAGAGATATGAGAGAAAAATAGTTTCCAATGGAAAGGAAAGGGTGGCCTAGTAAGGTCAGTAATGAAAAGATACATTGTCCTCTGAAAGTACAAAGAGATGAAAATCAACAAGAGACTCATAATGGAGAAGATGAGTTATAGTAGGTGTGTGTTGGCAAAGAGGATGGAAGATCTGATGTCAAAGAGATCTTGAAGACTAAAAGTATGAAGGAAGAGAGTGGATATTGTGAACCATTTGAATCTAGACCTTGCACAAACACAATAAACATGCAAACAATTAGATCAAACACAAGGTTAGAAACAAATGATTCCTCAAGAAATCCATTTGAAATTTGCAAAAGATAAGAAATGAAAATGAAGAACACAAATGAAACAATTAAATCCTATCTAATGCAAGCAAACTCTTGATCTCTTGAGGGAGTTGGTGCAAATAGGTGTGTGGAGATTTTCCCTTTCCCAACTCCTTGAATGAAAATGTTGATTGAAGATGATTGATCCACTTGATAAGTCCCTCAATGAGCTCCAAAATCTGCAATAAACTAGTTAAGAAGATGGATGGAATTTGAGAGATATTTGTGCATAATAACTTTGCATAATTGTGGATGATCAAATGCATGGTGAAGCATTCTATTTATAGAATGTTGAAATGGAAACAAAGCCAAAATAGAGCAATGTGGGACAAAGATTTGGCCAATGGCAAAATGCCACTTGTCCAAATGTGATTGGATGAGGAATGAGCAAGTTTTGACAAATGTGCCAATAAATGCATTTTTGAATTTGAATTTTTGAGAAAAACATGTAAGAGGGGGAAAGAAAAATTGCATTGAATGCCACTTGGCTCAAGGCAAGGACATGTAAGAAGTAAATGCCTTGTTGGAAGGACTTGTAAGAGAGAGTAAATGACATGTTGGAAGGACATGTCATTCAAATTTTGAATTTGAAATAGAAGAATATTCCTCCAAAAGATGCTTTGTTGAGGGAAAATGAAGATTTAATAAATCAATAAATTGATTTATTTGTGCAAGTGGAGATATCTAGAGAATGCAAGTGGGTGAGATTAGTATTTAATCATGGTTAGATTAAATAAATGATGATTATGTTAGTTTAATGATGATTAGGTGAGTTGACTTATTTTGACTTAGATTTTTGGATTAATTTAAATCAAACAAGAGAGGAAATGATTTAATGAGTTTAATTAAATAAACATGTTTTGATTATTTAATTAAAGAGATTGAAGTAAGATTAAATTAAATAAGATTTTAATTTATTCAATTTAATAGATAGACTTTAGAGATTTAATTAAATAAAATTAATTATTTAATTAAAAGAGATGGAGAATGATTTAAGAGACTTAATTAAACACATGATTTGTTTAATTAAGAGAAGAAAACAAATGAATTTAATCAAATAAAGATATTCAATTAAATGGTTAGGTCAGGGAATGATTTAGGATGAAATGATGTTAGTAGATCAGAGTTAGATGTGCAATGTCAACTTGTACATTTTGCGTGTCTACATTTTGCCCCTCTTCGAAGCAATGTACTTGTTGCATTGATTCAAAGAATGATCTTGTCATGATCAAAATCAAAAAAATTCTGATTTTTCGGATGCCCCACTATTGCCCCAGTGAGAAGAATTGCACTGGTATATTGCCCCCTCGAGATGTTGAATGGGAATGCCAATTGCCAATCAAAATCGCGATAAAATGCGAGAGGAGTGGTTGATGTAGATGAATGGACATTCATTAGCTGTGGGTAGCTTCATGTACCAACTGGGATAGAAATGTTAGTAAAGATAGAAGAATGTGATAGAAGAATGAAAGAATGAGATGATCATGCAAATGGTGATGACTACTTGCCGTGGAGTTGGGATTTTCAAAGGGCGGATTTCCTTATGTTTGATAATACACGCAGTACGATGCATCAAGGTATCGAGAACCAGGATGGCATTGTACCTAGTGTGATGGACTTTGACTCGACAAATCGATAGGAGTATTCTTGTTCACACCTAACATACGGAACCCTGTCTAGAAAATAGTTCAGATATTTCAAATATCTCAGACCAAAACATAGGAAGGCGAGCCTTTCTATGTGGTCAACAAGAAACTTAAAACACCCTTGCTATAGACTAAACAAAAGCACGCATGACCAAGGTTATATTACAAAGATATCCAACAAGCACAGCAGACAAAAGATAATGATCGTTGCCCCATTCCTATCTCTCTAAATCCTTCGTTCGGACATCATCGAGAGGTCCTTGGAATGAGCACAATGAGATAAATCAAACAAGATAAAGTAAGTGAGCAAACAAACTAATGTTCTTCGTACCGTTAGCCGAGAGAAATGATGTTTCGAAAGATGGGAGCCGAAACTTATTGCCAAAAGATAATGTCCATTGTCGGAACGGATCCTAGGACATGTTAATGACACGTCGTTTTGTTTACCCAAAGTGGTTGGTTTGATAAAAGTGCCCATTGTCGGAACGGATCCTAGGACATGCTTTTATCAAACGATGATGAAATTGATTTATGATTTATATGCCATTGATAAGAAAAGAGTTGACCAACTTGCTTGCTGACTGACCTATACTTGAGATTTTGATAGTTTAGGTTTTCACATTTGACTGCTAGACTTGTTTCCGACTGTTTTACCAAAGGTTGAGGGTGATGACAATTTATTATGGATGATTGATTATTGCGAGTGTAAGCGAGATGAGGCGGATGGATTTATTTTTTTTTCAAATATTTGGATGTTTTTTGAGTTTTGCCATGTTTTGAGGCTGTTTTTGGTATTTTTTCGAGATTTTCAAATGTTTTGATTTTCAATTTTCCAATGTTTTGAGATTTTCTGAGATTTTGACCAAGAGACTAACCTAAAGACCTATCCTAGGGGCCTCGGGGGCTGATCCACAGATTAGCCTTGCCTACGTTATACACGCAGAGACCACGTAGTTCGACTGACAACCTGACCGATTTACAAATGAAGATATACATGACGAAATGTCAGTTTATTATGACAAACTCCTATAGGACTGACCTAAATGTCTCGGGGGATAATCAAAGATCAACCTTGCCTACATTCAGGCTCAGAGACAACGTAGTTCGACAAGACGACTCTGTTTTTGACTTTTTGAATGACTTTTTGACCTGCTTTTGAATTTTTTGCAATGTTTTGCATGTTTTTGGGATTTTCTAATTTTCTGGACTTTAAGATCATACACGAATCCGATCCGATGGGAACGTGCCCCCAGCGTGAGGCGATAGACTACTTCGATATAGGCAGGACAAACTGACCTTTTAAGTGGGCCGAGTAGCTCTAGGAGGAATCATGACACAAACGCAAGACCAAGCTATGGTGCAGATGCGGATGGAAGGGTGAAATGCGATGATATGCGATGGGTGAGTGAATGATGCAAAGCAAGTCACGGAGACCAAGATGGATGGAGAGTGCTTATTTACACAAAGTGCCTGTTTGCCAGGTTTTCACCAAGGTACTTGCCCAAAGTGCCACCGAAGTGGTTTTCACTAGAGGACGATTTTTTCTCTTTACTATTTTCTTGATTTTTTATTTTTTTTTATTGTCACCAAAGGCGCTATTTGCCGTTTTATTTGAGGTAACCATTTTTTAGGACTTTTATGATTTTTTGGATTTTTGGTTCTATACCTTGAAAGATTTAGGCATAAAACTTTTGAGATGGGAGCTATTCATTGGCTCTTGTAGGGGTTCCCCTTCGGTGTTGATAACTGATATGCCCCTGATTTGTAGCTTGCTGTGATGACAAAGGGTCCTAGCCAGTTGGGTTCAAACTTGCCCTTGCCATTTGGGTTCAAGACATTCTTCTGATTCTCTTTTAGCACCAATTCTCCAACTTGGAAAGTTCTGCTTCTGATTTTCTTGTTGTAGCTCCTTTTCAGTCTATTCTGATACACTTGCAGATGGTTTAAAGCATCCAGACGTCGCTCATCCAATAGTTCCAGCTCGTTCAGTCTTGAAACTCGATACTCCTCATCCGTGATGAGGTTTTGCAATGATACTCTAGGGATGGTAGCTCGATCTCAATGGGAAGATGGCCTCTGATCCAGTAGACCAAGGAAAATGGTGTGGCACCAGTGGGTGTGCGGATGCTAGTTCGGTAAGCCCAAAGGGCAGGATTAAGCTGCAAATGCCAGTCATGACCTGTGTCATTGACTGTTTTCTTAAGGATTTTGAGGATGGTTTTATTTGTAACTTCTTCTTGGCCATTGCCTTGGGGATAGTATGGGGTGGAAAAGCGATGTTGGATTTTGAACTTATCACATAGGTCACGGACTTCCTGATTTTTGAATGGTGTCCCATTATCTGAGATAATGGCTTGTGGGACACCATAGCGGCATATGAGATAGTTTAGGATGAACTTTGAGATCTGCTTTCCTGTTATGTAGGTCATAGGTATGGCGTCAACCCACTTGGTCAAGTACTTAGTTGCAGTTATAATGAATTTGTGGCTGTTGGATGAGGTGGGTGTGATTTTCCCAAAGAGATCGAGTCCCCACTGTGAAAAGGGCCATGGTGTGACGATTGGATGAAGCTCTTGAGCTGGAGCATGGATGAGGTCCCCATGTTGCTGACATTGTAGACACTTCTTGACGTATTCATGTGCCTCTCTGTCCATGGTAGGCCAGTAATACCCACTCCTCAGCAATTTCTTAGACAAGGTCATGCCACTCGAATGAGAACCACAGATGTCGTTGTGCACCTCAGTTAGGGCAGCCGAAGCCTCCTCAGGGTTAAGACATCTTAGTAAGGTTCCTTCTATGCTTCTGCGATATAGGGTTTCTCCTAAAATGACAAAACAAGATGCTTTCTTGATAAAGGTTCGTCTAAGGCTTGAACGCAAATCAACGGGAATGATACCTATCCTAAGGTATGTGTAAATGTCTTGGTACCACTGATCGTTCGGACCAACGATTTCGCCCACAAATTCTGACTTTGGTACCTTGAATGCTGGTACGAGAAGCTGCTCTACTAAGAAGTGGTATTTCAGAACATTTTGAGGGATCTCTAAGAGTGATCCAATAATTGCCATTGCGTCTGCTGCTCTGTTGTTGGTTCTTGGTACTTGCTCGAATGTGATGTCAACAAAAGATTCCTTGAGATTTTCCACCAACCTTTTGTATGGAGTTAGCTTATCATCCTTTGTTTGGTACTCATTGTTCACTTGATTTATGATAAGCTGTGAATCTCCATATACCTTCAATGTCATAATGTTCCACTGTACTGCTATCCTGAGACCTATAGTTAAAGCCTCATATTCTGCAATGTTGTTGGTACAAGGGAATGCTAGTTTGTATGATCTTGGTATACAATCCCCTTGTGGAGTGATGAAGAAGATACCAGCTCCTGACCCATGTTGTGTGTAGGAGCCATCAAAGTATAGTTTCCAATGAGTAGCTATGTCAATGTTGAAAATGGATTCATCTGGAAATTCTGAAACAAGTGGGTTCTCTGCATAGATAGGTGCATCTGCCAGTTGGTCTGCAATGACCTGTCCCTTGATTGCCTTGCGCTCCACATACTCAATGTCATATTCTGATAATATCATTACCCACTTAGCCATTCTTCCTGTAAGCATTGCCTTTGAAAGAAGATACTTTAAGGGATCAATTTTAGCTATGAGTTTGATCTTGTGTGCCAACATGTAGTGTCTGAATTTTTGGGATGCAAACACCATTGCTAGGCAAGCTTTTTCAATGAATGTATAGTTTAACTCATGGCCCACCATTGTACGGCTGATGTAGTAGATGGCTCTTTCTATTCCATTTTCATCATGTTGTGCTAGGAGAGCACCAAGGGCTGCAACAGTTGCTGAGATATAAAGGATTAATGGTTTGTTCTGAATTGAAGGCCTTAGTACTGGAGGTGTTAACAGATATTCCTTGATTTTTTTGAAGGCTTGTTCACATTTTTCATCCCATTTGTATGTTACCCCCTTGTGGAGTAAGTGAGAGTAAGGGATTTGTTTGTCTGCTAATTGTGCTATGAACCTGCGAATTGACTGAAGCCTGCCTTGGAGACCTCTCAGTTGTTTCAATGTCCTAGGAGCTTCCATTTCAAGTATTGCTTTCACCTTTGCCGGATCAATCTCAATGCCTCTCATTGACACTATGTAGCCCAACAACTTTCCTGATTGTACGCCAAAGACACACTTCTTGGGATTCAAACGAACCTTGTATTCTTCTAGTCTATCAAAGATAGCACTCAAGACCGATATATGATCCTTCCTCTTTTTGGATTTTCCCAGGATGTCATCGACATAGTCCTCAACTGTTTTGTGGATCATGTCATGGAATATTAGTGTCATGGCCCTTTGGTATGTGGCCCCAGCGTTCTTTAAGCCGAATGGCATTACGTTCCAACAGTATGTGCCCCAAGGACAAGTGAAAGATGTTTTATGTTGGTCTTCCTCTGCAATTCTTATCTGATTATAGCCTGAAAATCCATCCATCAAGGAAAGCATTTCATGCCCCGCGGTCATGTCTACAATCATATCAATGTTAGGCAATGGAAAATCATCCTTTGGGCAAGCCTTGTTCAAGTCCCTAAAGTCCGTACAGATTCTTATGGCTCCGTCAGGCTTTGATACGGGTACCAAGTTCGATACCCATTCTGGATAATCAATTGGTCGAATGAATCCCACATCTAATAGCTTTTTGAGCTCCATTTTGACTAACAAAGCAATTTGAGGATGCATTTTGCGAAGCTTCTGTCTCACAGGTTTAGCTTTAGGATAGACTGCCAAGTGATGAACCACTACCTCTGGATCCAATCCTGGCATATCAGCATAGGTCCACACAAAATTTATCTTCCTTTCATTTAAGAAGGTAGCCAACTCCTCTTGTTCTTTGCATAATAATGACTCAGCGTAGAATGTAATATGAGGAGTTTCTTGTGTTCCCAGATTGATGGGGTTGCACTTTTCTGCTAGCATAGCTGACTTTTCTTGGTGTATAGCTGTAAGAGGAAGATTGAATCCCCCATCCTCAGGCGCCTCAGAGAGGTTTTCACCATTGGATGCGTCCTTTCTTTTTACTTTTTTAGAGTCGGAGAGTGCCACAAGGTGGTTTTCACTCAAGGACTTGGAGATTATTCTCAATTTTTTATTTTTGCGACTGAGGGATTCAATCGTTTCTCCATAGTATGCATGTGTATCCAACTCTATGATAAAACCTGCCTTATGATCCCCACATGGAATGTCATCCCTAAGTCCCATGAATTCTGAGAGCGCCTTATCGTTTTCAAACATGTCAAGAATTGGTGGTCCTCGTTGGTCGTAATCAATCAGTTGGGGATAGACTAATCGGATTTCATTGCTTTGGTTTTCAGACTCATAAGATAAGGTGCTAATCATAAGGATGTTAGTATCCTCAAACAACAAAGATAATCCTATTTCTGGTGACTCAATTAAATCAGTGGGCATTCCTAAAGTCATGGAGGATTGTGGAGTAGTTACGGATTCCTGAGGAGGCATTCGGTTCTGTCTACCATGGGCACCTCGACCAAGTATAGTTACCTTAGGAGTAGGATGACCAATGCCAAGATTTTTTATTTGCTTCTCAGGTATAATGGGTATTACACGCCCGTTATTATCTTGGCCTAACCCTTGGTTCCGGTTATAGCCCATCAAGAGCATCATCTTCATACCTTTGTTTCGTTCATCCATAGGCAATTCAACTGCTGGTATATCATCTCGATAGAGGAGATGAGATAAGTCCCCCTCTAATGTTTCCTGACCAAGATCTCCTGCACTTGTGAAGGTAGGGTTTCATTCATAGGAGCCTTGAGATGTTGAAGCTTCTTGTGATTGTGGTCGTCCTCTTGATCTAGGAGATTGTGGTAGCTCTCCTACTACAAAAGCATTCTTAGGCATTGAATAGTTTCCACAACCATCATCTTGTATTATGACTTTGATATCAGAAAAGGTGGGGATGGCGGGGGTGGAGGGTGTCTCTGTCACAGAAGTGAGAGTGGCAGGATCCACGTAAGGTGTTGATGGGCCTTCATTGTTCTTGGGTACTTGCGGGATCTTGTAGTATTTTGCCTCTAGATTTTTGCAGTAGGCAAATGGCTCAGGATCTCCATGGATAGTAACCTCTTGACCTTCATGTGTGAATTTCACACATTGATGAAAGGTTGAAGCTACAGCTTGCATTGCATGTATCCATGGTCGCCCTAGGAGAATGTTGTATGGTAAATCGAGGTCCAAGACCTGACAGTTGGTTTGCATGATGGCGGGTCCAACCTGGACAGGAAGCTGAATGGTGCCTTGGGATACCCTTTCCTAGTCATCATATGCTCTTATTGTGATGCCTTTTCCTTTGTCAATTGAATCCTCTGAAATGTTCAAATTCTTTAGAAGCTTTAAGGAGCAAATATTTAAGCCTGCACCTCCATCCACCAAGACTCTCTTGACTTTCTTTTTATTTACGTACACCTCCAGATGAAGTGCACGGTTGTGAGATGGTTGTGTGGGGAAGTCTTGTTCAGAAAATGTAAGAATGTTAGGTGTGGTGATACTTGCGACCATAGCTTGGAATTGTTCTGCATCTAGATCTGTGGGGACAGTAGATGACGCCAAAGCTTCTTCTAGAATCTTTTTGTGTGCAGATGAGATTTTGAGTAACTCCATGATGGAGATATGTGCAGGGGTTCTTTTCAATTGATCCAAGACATTATAGCCACTAGGGTTAGACCTTGGATTGGATGTGGAATTTCTGCTTGGTTGGGATGGTGCTGCAATGGTAACCTTTCCACCTCTTGTGGTGACTCCACAATCGGCTTGGGCCCCTTTGATGGTGATGACTCCACAAAACTCATCTAAACAAGCGACAACACCCTCGTATGTGTGGTTGACATTTTTATAAGCCCCTTTTCCTTTGTCTTGATCTTTGTTTCCTTTGTTGCCATGATTCGGCATCGGATTCGTGTAAATCTTGAGATCTTTGTTTCCTGATGGTGCTTCCACATCTATGATTTTGTCATCTATGAGGTCTTGAATTAGATTTTTGAGCCTCATGCAGTTGTTTGTCGTGTGTCCCTTGAGTTTGTGGAAGTCGCAAAGATAATTCTCATTATACCATGGTGGCTTGACCGATGGTTCTTGATAATTATTATGTGTAGGGACCGTTATCAATTTTTCATCTACCAATCTTTTCATGATTGCTTCAGCAGGTTCCCTAAGGAGTGTGTATTTTCGTTTGGGGAAGAACTTGTTTCGCTGTGGTTCTCCTTGATTATCAGTGTTGTTTGTGTTTTGGTTATGGGATGGTTGGACCACAGTATTGACTTGTCGATTGCTTTGATTGGTATTTTGGTGTTGTTGTTGTTGGGATGGTGGATTGTTCTTCCGTGGGGCACTAATGACAACTTTGGCGTCAACGACACCATCATTGGTTACATTACGATTCTTTGCCCATGTTTGTGGTTTATCATGATAACTAGATGATGAGCGGCCTTCTTGATATGATGAAGTTTCTCCCTGTGTGGCAAGGGCTCGTTTGATATTGAGCGCCCTAGGGATCAACTGGTCGTAAGTGGTGATGTTTTGCACTTTGAGGTGGAAGGCCAAGGGCCCATCAAGATTCGCAATGATAGTTCCCACTTGTTGCTCTTCAGGCATGGACCACTTGCTTTGATTAGCTTTGGATAGCCATCGTTGTAAGAAAGCACCGAATGATTCATTTTTCCCTTGTTTGAGAGATGATAATTCCTGTAAGCTAACCTCCATGGGAGTGTTGAAGGAATAATTATGTATGAAGGCATCTATGATTTCCTAGAATTTTTTGATTCCAGAAAGTCGAGAAAACCAATCAATAGCATTTCCAGCCAAGCTTCTTGGGAATAATCTCATCAAGTACGTTTCGTCGTAAGCCACCTCCATGCAATGTACTTGGAATTCCCTGATGTGATCTTCAGGGTTACCCGTTCTGCGATATTTGTCAAATTTAGGGATCTCAAACCCTTTTGGGAATGGTTTCATTTCTACGCTCCTATCAAATGGATAAGGGCATAGGTTTTTTTGTGGTTTTGGTGTCCTTCCTGATTGAAGGTCAAGCACTTGTTGTGACAGAAATTTTATTTGTGCGGTGACATCCAATTGTGGATCAGGAGGTGGAATGAAGGTGTTCTGGGGGGGTGGAGTGGGTGTTTGAATGGGTGGAATGTTTGTTTGTTATGCCATGTATGCTTTCAACAACGCTTGTTGTTGATCTTGTTGTTGTTGCGCTAATAGAGCTTGTTGTTGTGCTTAATGTTGTTGGTCCAACAATGCTTGTTGTTGGTCAGCTAGGGCTTGTTGGGCTGCTTCTTGTTGCTCTTGGTATTGCTCTAATGCTTGCTGATATGCGAGTTGTTGGGCTGCTTGTTGTTGTGCGAAGTACTGCGCTTGTGCTTGCACTCGTGCTTGGGCATCTTGGGCATCTTTTGCAGCTTGGGCAGCTTGTGCGGCTTGTGCGACTTGAGCAGCTTGTGTAGCTTGAGCAGCTTGTGCGGCTTGTGCAGCTTGTGTAGCACGTTGTTGTTGTTGCAACAAAGCTTGGGCTTGTGCCGCTTGTTGTGCTTGTTGTTGTTGCAGCAATGTTTGAGCTTGATTTTGCTGTGAAGCTTGAGAAGCGTGTGTGGCTATAGGTGCTTGCTGAATTGTTTGATATTGTTGGAGCAATTGTTGGTATGCTTTGAATGCAGCATTGTAATGGCTTACTTGGCTTGGTCACAATGGTGGTGGTGGTGGGATCGGAATTGTGTTGGATGGAGTGGTGGGAGTTTGAGATGCGCTTAGAGCGATGGTGGTGGTGGGAGGTTGCGATGTAAGGGGTGTGATGGGGGTAGTGGAAGTTTGAGGTATAGTGGATGTAGTGGTTGGAGTGAATGTGGTGATAGGTGCATTTGGGATGGGTGAAGTGATAGGAATGGTGGGACTAGGTAAAGTGGTAGGAATGGTAGAGATGAGCGAAATAGTGGGTCTTTGAGAGACCATATTTTGATTAGCTATCATGCATTGGTTTGATGTGGATGGTGTGTTTGAAAGATGTGATGTACCCCCTTGGTTGGATGAATTGATTTGGATGGGGCGATTTATGTTAGGGAAAGATGGAAGTTTAGGTAAAGGGGAGATCCCTAAACCAAAATATGGTGTTGACGTGGTGGGAGGTGTGAATGGTTTGAATGGTGGAAAATTTTCTTGTGCAAATGAAGAGACAAATCCGTAAGGTCTCTCTATTTCGGACGAGCTTGCTTGTACCAAAGGTCTAGACACTTGCGTGTCAAGAGAAAATGATGAGGTGGTATGGTAAGGAACCTCAGATGTATCGATAAATCCAAGTGGGTTGTAAAGTGGATTTTGATGCGTGTTGAAGAGGGTATCATCCTCATTGATAGTAGGTTCTATGGTGGTAATGGAAGTGGTTGATTGTGGAAGGGTGTTTTGGTCATTTGGTACAAGAAGCTCATCCTCAATAGTGTTGAGAATTGATGGATTTATTTTAGCCATTGCGCGAAGAAACTTTTGTAGTTTTGGTTGTTTGAGCATCTCAAGAACTTCTTCCTCACTTAGTTCTGTTGGTGTGATGTCTTCCACCAAGACCTCTTTTTGTGGATCGTGTGTAGTGATAGTGAGGTTTGGAAGTGGTGTGTTTTGGATTTTTGGAATGTTTTGGCTTAGATCACTTGTGGTTGATGTTTCTTGATTTAACTCCATGTTCCTCTTGTGTTGTGATCTTGTTTGAACCATAAAAGAGCAAACTAGGATGCGTAAAAGATCAACAATGTGAAGATGAAAGGTGTATGATATATGAGTGAGAATGGAAGTTTTGAATTTGTATTGAAAATCTTGATGTGATGCTAGGTACTTTGGGTTTGCTTTGATTGATGTTTGTTTGATGTTTAGACTTTGAATTCTGTCTTTTGAATGTTGATGTTTGAGCAAGAGATATCCCCAAGATGTTTGGATGATGATCTAAAAAGATAACTAATGCTCATAAAGGATAATTTGATTTAGGAGTGAGAATAGGATGTGTCTACTCACAAGCTAACCAAAAGATAATCCAAATTAGTGATGGGAGAAGGATGCATCTATCCACCATTAATTTGAACAAAGTGATAATTCAACTAAGCATGTGCAAAAGGATTCATTCACACACACTTGAGTCAAACAAGTTTGATGTTGATGTTTGAAGAATTCAAAGTCTCATGTTTGAAAAGTTTTGATGTCTATCAAAGGAGCCTAGCATAGTTGTGTCAAGATTTTCTCAAAATGTTGGTGAGATGTTTATGGTTGATGATGTTTTTGATGGATGAATGTTTGTTTTGATCTTAGAATGACCCTAGTTTAGACTTTTGTTTAACAAGACCAAGGTATTGAAGAACATGTTATTCCCTAAGCAAGGTATCCAATCCCTTGAAACAATCTTGGATTTTGTGTGTAGTAAAATGAATATAAAGTGGGGTTGTCTCTTGAAGCATGTCTATAGAAATTAGCCAACAACTTTTCTCTAAAATCATATAACCTTTTGAGTCTTTGTTGATGTTGTTTTGGGCTAAGTTTCTTTTTCTTGGTTTTTTGTATCTTGATCTTGTGAGAAATCATTGAAAAGACATGTGTGGGGCTCAATTGCTTATCTTTGCTTTTAATGACTTCTTTTTACCAAATACACTTTCTTGATTATGTTTCAAACTAAAGATGTCCTATGTCAAAATTCCTTTTCTTCTCACAAAGTGTTGTGTGGGAGTTCCAAGAAATTGAGGCAAAGGGATTTCCTAGGTTAACCCTAGTTAGAGCAAATGACGATATAAATTCAAGTGATGAGAAACCTCTAAGGACATAATCCCAAGGGAAGGCAACAACACTTAAATTTGTCAAAAGGTATTTGCTCTATCAAAAGGGGTTTGAAATTTGCATGATCATGTTTAAGTGTTTGTTTTCCAATGTTTATGAACAAGCATGTGTTTTTGTAACCCAAAAGCATGTACAATCCTATGGATGTGATAGACAATGTTTGTTGAGTCCCCACTTGGACAAGTCCAGCTACGCCTACTTTTAGTGGATGGTTAGATGCTTGGCCCCACTGGCTCCCCTCCACGGCACTCACTTATACGGGGCAGCCAAGCACCAACACCCATGAAACTCCCATGGCATGCTTTCCATCTCACCCAAAGCGTGGAAATTGTGGAAACCCAGGCTTGACCGTTCTTGCACCAACAAGCTTGAGATAAAGGATTTTAAGGAAAAATTATTCTAGCACATGGGTTCTAGTAAGGACTTTCCATTCATAGGAATTGACCCATGGCAAGAGTCCCCTTCAGTCCATCTTGTTAGGAGTCAATACGTGATATTGGTGTTTCTTCAATATCCACATTTATATCTAGGCTGGAAATACTCTTGGCTTTAGAGTGTTACCGGTTGAGTCGTTCCCTTGGGTGAGTACTTTTTCCCCAAGGCAGGCCCTCTAGGATAAACAAAAGCGAATGAAGAACAATATTCGTAACTCGATCAATCCTTGTAGGCAACAAGGAGAGAGAATATACACAACAAAGCCCCCACTCACACTCACACAATAGTTTGTTCAATTTTTAAGCCCAAATCAAAGTGTGGAGGTGATTGCTTTATCTCAACCCAAAGTCATGGAAAAGACCTTTTGATTCTCAAGATCGCTATAAAGCGTGAGAGAAGTGCATATGTCCTTTTCCAATGGATTTAGTCTAAGTAAGCCTTCACAAACAAACAAAACTATACTTGTTATTTTTAAACCCTCAAAGCAATGATGATTTCGTTTTAAAGCACCAAATGAAGTGTGAGAAATTGCCTTGTTCAATTGTTAATCCAATAAACCAAATCTAGTAAGTTGTGATCCTAAAGTTCATTTTATCCTTTGCAAGAAATGGAAAAGGTTCTTTTTAAGCCCAAATGAAAACTAGTGTCCTAAGAAGGAGAAGGATGACAATTTCTTTGAAGAAGTGTTAAACAAACACTTAAGTGTTAAAAAACACTTTGATTAGACAAAATATCATCCCCATGCTCCTCTTTCTTTTGATTTTGATTTTCAACCTACCAAAGTGATCAAAATTTTAGATGAGATCAAAAGAAACAAAAAAATATAGGGGTTAGATGAATCATTTACCAAAACACCCTAAAACTTAGCCAAGTTATCATGTGTTTTTACTTTAAATGAAAATTTGAAAATTTTAACTAATTTATAGTTAAGAAACACCTACACTATTGGATAGCTTGTAAAATTCTACCCTATTTTTTAAAAAAAAGCATCAAAAAAACCTACGTATGACCAAGATATGGTCATTTTAAAATTGACTCTAAAAACACTAAAATAGTGATCATATGCGGATTAATGAATAGTGCTGTCAAAAAACAGCAAAATTTTATAAAAAAACGTGTTAGATTTGAGGTATACGCCCTCCCTCTAGCACCAATATGTGAACCATTTGAATCTAGACCTTGCACAAACACAATAAACATGCAAACAATTAGATCAAACACAAGGTTAGAAACAAATGATTCCTCAAGAAATCCATTTGAAATTTGCAAAAGATAAGAAATGAAAATGAAGAACACAAATGAAACAATTAAATCCTATCTAATGCAAGCAAACTCTTGATCTCTTGAGGGAGTTGGTGCAAATAGGTGTGTGGAGCTTTTCCCTTTCCCAACTCCTTGAATGAAAATGTTGATTGAAGATGATTGATCCACTTGATAAGTCCCTCAATGAGCTCCAAAATCTGCAATAAACTAGTTAAGAAGATGGATGGAATTTGAGAGATATTTGTGCATAATAACTTTGCATAATTGTGGATGATAAAATGCATGGTGAAGCATTCTATTTATAGAATGTTGAAATGGAAACAAAGCCAAAATAGAGCAATGTGGGACAAAGATTTGGCCAATGGCAAAATGCCACTTGTCCAAATGTGATTGGATGAGGAATGAGCAAGTTTTGACAAATGTGCCAATAAATGCATTTTTTGAATTTGAATTTTTGAGAAAAGACATGTAAGAGGGGGAAAGAAAATTGCATTGAATGCCACTTGGCTCAAGGCAAGGACATGTAAGAAGAAGTAAATGCCTTGTTGGAAGGACTTGTAAGAGAGAGTAAATGATATGTTGGAAGGACATGTCATTCAAATTTTGAATTTGAAATAGAAGAATATTCCTCCAAAAGATGCTTTGTTGAGGGAAAATGAAGATTTAATAAATCAATAAATTGATTTATTTGTGCAAGTGGAGATATCCTAGAGAATGCAAGTGGGTGAGATTAGTATTTAATCATGGTTAAGATTAAATAAATGATGATTATGTTAGTTTAATGATGATTAGGTGAGTTATTATTTTGACTTGGGATTTTTGGATTAATTTAAATCAAACAAGAGGAAATGATTTAATGAGTTTAATTAAATAAACATGTTTTGATTATTTAATTAAAAGTTAGGAAATGAATTAAATAAGATTTTAATTTATTCAATTTAATGAACTTTAGGATTTTAATTAAACAAAATTAATTATTTAAAATAGGGATAGAGAATGATTTAAGAGACTTAATTAAGCATGTTTTATTTAATTAAGAGAAGAAAATGAATTTAATCAAATAAAGATATTCAATTAAATAGTTTGGAGTGGGGGAATGATTTAGAGACTGAAATGATGTTAAGTGAATTCCAGAGTTAGATCGCGTATATTGCTTGTACATTTAGTGTCTGAGATATATTCAAGGAAGGTGAGAAGATTGTGGAAAGCCATGAAGGGCTTGAAAATGGTGAGAAGATCATGATTGGGGCAGTATTGTGTCCCTTGAAGGTACAGGAAAGTGATGGGAAGTCAAGTACTGCAAACACAGTGAATTGCGTGTCAAAAAGTACAAAGGATAGGAAAGCAGCAAGTTTGATGCAAGTTTTGAAGGTTGATGAACCTGAGAATGTAGAGATGGTAAAGGTAGAGAGTGAAGAGCAAGTCAAGTTGGGAGAAAAGATATTGAGCCAAAGAATGGAAAATGGTAGTGAGTGAGTTTGTGAAAGAGCGTATAGAGGATGAGGGAGTTGAAGTCACCATGAGAGGTGAAGAAAAGGAAGTAAAGAGGTTGAGGAAAGTCTCCATGTTGGAAGAGACTAGAGAGGAAGAGTTGTTAGTGATTGGCTAGGTGAAGGCTAAAGAAGAAGAATTTGTGAAGTCTCCAAATGAAGTGCAGAAGCATGATGTTGTTGAGGTTTGGATAGAGAGTTGTCCTTGGAAGATAATACCAGTTGTGGGGTAGTTTTATAGTGTCATGAGAATGGTTCTAAGCATAGAGAACCTAAGGAAGAGTGTGAAAAGAAGAGTTAAAAGATAGAGAAGGAAGGGAGTCATGAGTTACTTCCTTGTTTTGATGGTTATACTGATGAGAATCAAGCCAAGAGTCAAGATGAAAGTAGAAGCACAAGGTGTAGGTTGTTTGGTAGTGAATAAGCATGATGAAAAAAATGAGAATAGTTGTATGAAGTTGATCAAAGTGAATCAAAGCATAGCAATGTAGATTCAAGATGACAAAGTAGGAAGGGAGGAGCTAATAAGTAGGGACAAATCAAAACAAAAGGTCAAAATGAAGTAGTTACAAGGACAAGTGGGAGCATCAAAGGTTGAAGATCAAGAAGGTGTTGCAGGTTCAAAGCATGAAGGCTTCCAAGGGACTTGGAAGAAATCTGATGGTGGGGCGAATGGTGCAAGAGCACCTAAAGCATATATTTGCAAAATTCATCATTTGAAGGTTGGTTAATAAGAAGGTCTAGGGATTTGGGGTAAATTGAGTATTTTCATGTTAAATAAGGTCTAATAAGACCATCATTTATGTAATTGGGGGTTTTAGTGTCATTTGGGTTAAAATGCAAAAGGTTGCAAAAAGATGTAATTGTTGTTAAGCAAAATTGTCAAATTGAAACATTTGGGAATTTGAAGGGTCAAGGTAGTTTAATGGTTAGTTATAGGAATTTCAAGGTTTTTTTTTTTAGTTTAAAATGTATATAATGCCTCTTGAAGGCTCGAACAAGGCTTGTTGAAGCACTTTTAAGGAGAAAATCAATCAAAAAGCATTATTTTTCAGTTATTTTCTGAGTTTTCCTCTATTATTAGCCTGTGTAGAGGTCCATACAGCAGGGTTATGTCTTGAAATGTTTTGAACTTATTAAAGGATAGTGTTAGCTTTGTTTTGGATTTCTTCTTGAGTGTTATCATTGTAAATTAAGCCACTTGAAGGGGAATTATTGTTGACAGGTCTAAAACAGGGGCAAAAGGGTTTGAAGTTCCATATGTGTTGAAAAGGCCATTCCTCCTTCTGTATAGGTTGTAACTTACAGGAATGGGCTTGTGTAGATTAGTGTAGTTGTAGGTATGAGTTTTTTTGTGATGGAAGAGAGAGATTAATGAGGATTGATAATGATGCCCTATTGCAAAACTAAGTTTTAGGCCTTTGGATCAAGGCTAGAGTGAGTGAAAAGTGTATAGGGAATGAGAACTGGGTAGTATGCCCTAAAAATAGTGTTATAATGTGTATATAGAGGTGTCTAGAAGGTATGATAGGTTAGAAGTGGTCAAATGTGTAAGAGAGGTTGAAAACCTAGTTGGAAAAATGGTGAAAATGAGTGAAAATGAGTTGATTTACAAAGGAAGTGTGTGTCAAACATGAGGGAAGCATAATGTGAATGTTTTTTTAGCATGTACAGGAATAATAATGAGATTTTGAAGTGTTTTTGAGTTTGTATAAGGTCTAGATATAATATTTTCAATAAGCCCTAGGTCAAATTGGGAAAAGTGAGGGTATTGTGAAATTGGGCAATAGAGAGCAAGTGGAGACCCAAAAGTTGAAAAAACTTGAGTTTTGTAGGTATTTTGAGGACTATTTGGTCGTATTTGGGTTTTGTGACAAGTTTGGAGATTGGTTCCTTTGCAAAATAGGGCTAATTGGAGCTCATTTCAGCCTAAAAAGTCAATTTGAGTATTGATGGTCTGAAGAACCCTAAGGTGAGTTTGAAGTATATTTTGTTCCAGGATAATGAGTCCCTCAAAGTGCAATTCATTGGTGGGTTTGAGTGGTTGGTTGTGAGAAAGGATCCAAAAATAGGTCTTGGAAAACTACTAGGTTTGAAGAAGTTAGATTGGTGAATGTACAAATAGAAGCACTTGAGGCTTTGAGAGTGAGTTACTCTTGTTTGGATGGATAAATTGAAATCTGTGGGTGACAAATTTTAAGATTAAATTAGAATAGAGGATTTTAAGTGATCTCCAAAAGAAATGGTAGAAAAATTTCACTTAGAAAGGATACCTCATGAGTCACCCTATTCTATTTCTTAGGTGGATGGAGAGCATGCTTTGTTGATCAAGGAACAAGCTTGGGTTGAATTTCATATAGGTGCATATAGAGAAAATTTTGTGCGATGTTGTGCCTATGAGTGTGTGCCATCTATTGTTAGGAGTGCCATGGATGTATGATAAATTTTCTCTATATGATGGAAGATAAAATAGTTACAAGATAAAGAAAGATGGTGTTACTTTCACTTTGATTCCATTGATAGAAGAGGATAAGAAATAGTGAAGGACAAAGAGAATATTAATGCAGGGTAGGAGAGAGGCAAGGAGACATGAGAAAAGAAAAAATGGTGAAGAAGCAGCTACTACAAAGAGAGCAAGTGTTGATGAAGTAAGTATTGGCAAGGATGCTACATTGAAAAGGAAAGAAGATGGTAGATTGGTAAAGAAATTTGGGATAGTGAAGATGAATGGTGAAAATATTTTCAAGGTTCAAGACAAGTTGGTAAAACAAGATGAACACAAGGAAGGGACTAATTTTTGGCAAACAAAGGCAAAAGGAGTTGAGGAACAAGCAAATGATGTCAAGGCATCAAAGTACAAGGCTGATACAAAGGACTATGAGAAAGGAATACTTGGAACAAAGATTCTACAAAGAGAAAGAGATATGAGAGCAAAAGAGTTGCCAATGGAAAGGCAAAGGTGGCCTAGTAGGGTTAGTAATGAAAAGATACATTGTCCACTGAAAGTACAAAGAGATGAAAAGAAACAAGAGACTGATAATGGAGAAGATGAGTTGCAGCAGGTTGTGTTGGCAAAGAGGATGGAAGATCTGATGTCAGAGAGATCTTGAAGACTGAAAGTATGAAGGAAGAGAGATTGGATACAGTCAAGGAAGGTGAGAAGATTGTGGAAAGCCATGAAGGGCTTGAAAATAGTGAGAAGATCATGATTGGGGCAGTATTGTGTCCCTTGAAGGTAGAGGAAAGTGATGGGAAGTCAAGTACTGCAAACACAATGAATTGTGTGTCAAAAAGTACAGAGGAAAGGAAAGCAACAAGTTTGATGCAAGTTTTGAATGTTGATGAACCTGAGAATGTAGAGATGGTAAGGGTAGAGAGTGAAGAGCAAGTCAAGTTGAGAGAGAAGATAGTGAGCCAAAGAGAATGGAAAATGGCAGTGAGTGATTTTGTGAAAGATTGTATAGAGGATGAGGGAGTTGAAGTCACCATGAGAGGTGAAGAAAAGGAAGTAAAGAGGTTGAGGAAAGTCTCCATGTTGAAAGAGACTAGAGAGGAAGAGTTGTTAGTGATTGGACAGGTGAAGGCTAAAGAAGAAGAATTTGTGAAGTCTCTGAAAGAAGTGGAGAAGCATGATGTTGTTGAGGTTTGGACAAAAATTTCTCCTTGGAAGATAAGATCAGTTTTGGGGCAGTTGTATATTTTCATGATAATGGTTCTAAGCATAGAGAACCTAAGGAAGAGTGTGAAAAGAAGAGTTAAAAGATAGAGAAGGAAGGGTGTCATGTGTTACTTCCTTGTTTTGATGGTTATGCTGATGAGAATCAAGCCAAGAGTCAAGATGAAAGGAGAAGCACAAGGTGTAGGTTGTTTGGTAGTGAATAAGCATGATGAACAAAGTGAGAGTAGTTGGATGAAGCTGATCAAAGTGAATCAAAGCATAGCAATGCAGATTCAAGATGAGAAAGTAGGATGGGAGAAGCTAATAAGCATGCACAAATAAAAACCAAAGGTCAAAATAAAGTAGTTACAAGGAGAAGTGGGAGCATCAAAGGTTGAAGATCAAGAAGGTGTTGTAGGTTCAAAGCATGAAGGCTTCCAAGGGACTTGGAAGAAATCTTATGGTGGGGGGAATGGTGCAGGAACACCTAAAGCATATATTTGCAAAATTCATCATTTGAAGGTTGGTTAATAAGAAGGTCTAGGGATTTGGGGTAAATTGAGTCTTTTCATGTTAAATAAGGTCTAATAAGACCATCATTTATGTAATTGGGGTTTTTAGTGTCATTTGGGTTAAAATGCAAAAGGTTGCAAAAAGATGTAATTGTTGTCAAGCAAATTTGTCAAAATGCAACATTTGGGAATTTGAAGGTCAAGGTAGTTTAGTGGTTATTTATAGGAATTTCGTGGTTGTTTTTTGAGTTGAAAAAATATATAAGGCCTCTTGAAGGCTCGAACAAGGGTTGTTGAAGCACTTTGAAGGAGAAAATCAATCAAAAAGCATTGTTTTTTAGTTATTTTCTGAGTTTTCCTCTATTATTAGCCTGTGTACGGTCCATATAGCAGGGCTATGTCTTGAAATGTTTTGAACCTATTAGAGGATAGTGTTCAATTTGTTTTGGATTGCTTCTTGAGTGTTTTCATTGTGAATTAAGCCACTTGAAGAGGAATTACTATTGACGGGTTTGAAACAAGGGAATAAAGGTTTGAAGTTCCATATGTGTTGAAAAGGCCATTCTGCCTTCTGTATAGGTTGTAACTCAGAGGAATGGGCCTGTGTAGATTAGTGTAGGTGTAGGTATGAGTTCTTTGTAGTGGAAGAGAGAGATTAACGAGGATTGATAACACTGCCCTATTCGAAAACTGAGTTTTAGGCCTTTGAATCAAGTTTGGAGTGAGTGAAAAGTGTATAGGGAATGAGAAATGGGTAGTATCCCCTGAAACTAGTGTTATAATGTGTATATTGAGGTGTCTAGAATATTTTAGAGGTTGGAAGTGGTCAAATGTGTAAGAGAGTTTGAAACCCTAGTTGGAGAAAGGGTGAAAAAGAGTGAAAACGAGTTGATTTACAATTGAAGTGTGTGTCAAACATGAGGGAAACGTAATGTGAAGTTGTTTAAAGCATGTACAAGAAAAATAATGAGAGTTTGAAGTGGTTTTGAATTTTTATAAGGTCTGGACATAAGACTTTCAATAAGCCCTAGGTCAAATTGGGAAAAGTGAGGTATTGTGAAATTGGGCCATAGAGAGCGAGTGGAGACCCAAATGTTGGAAAATATTGAGTTTTGTAGGTATTTTGAGGACTATTTGGTGGTATTTGGGTTTTGTGAGAAGTTTGGAGATTGGTTCCTTTGCAAAATAGGGCTAATTGGAGCGCGTTTCAACCTAAAAAGTCAGTTTGAGTATTGATGGTCTGAAGAACCCTAAGGTGAGTTTGAAGTATGTTTTTTTCTAGGATAATGAGTCCCTGAAAGTGCAAGTCATTGGTGGGTTTGAGTGGTTGGTTGTGAGAAAGGATCCAAAAATAGGTCTTGGAAAACTACTAGGTTTGAAGAAGCCAGATTGGTGAAAGTACAAACAAAAGCACTTGAGGCTTTGAGAGTGAGTTAGCCTTGTTTGGATGGAGAAATTAATCTTGTTAGATGCCTCTTAGTGTCTTGAAAAACTTTGGAAACATTGAGGGTGCATTTGAGCCATTGGGTGACAAGGTTCCTTAAAGAGACATTTTGTGTTTTTGAAGATCATTGAAGATCAAAGTGAGAAATCAAGATACAAGATGGTTGATGTCATCCCCGTATCTGCATCACTAAAAGACTATTCTATGGGTCTCAGGGGCTTATCAAAGATTAGCCTTGCCTAAGTTATACATGCACAGACCACATAGTCCGACCGAAATAGACTCATTTATTTACGAGATATGAACAATTGGGCTTCCAATTTATTATGATGGACACCTAAAGGACATACCTTAATGTCTCGAGGGATGATCAAAGATTATCCTTTCCTATGTTCAATCTCATAGACAATGTAGTTTGACATGATGACTAGGCTTTTGAATTTTTCAATTTTTGACCTATTTTTGGATTTTGATATGTTTTGGATGTTTTTGAATTTTCTAATTTTATGAATGTTTTTGGATTTTTTGATGTTTTGAAAGATTTTTAGGATATACATGAATTAGATCCGATGCATAGATAAATAATGCCCCCAACATCATGCAATGGACTACCTCGATATAGGCAGGAAAAATTGACTTGAGGAATGTGCCAAGTAGTAGTACTAAAGGGGAACATGGTATTGACACAAGATCAAGCTATGATGTGGACGCAGATTGGTGATGGTAAGAATGATGGGTGAAGGATAAATGCGATGGAAGGTGATGCAAAACCAGCCAAATAATTAATAGTAGATGGAAAGTGCTTATTTACACAAGGTGCCTAATTTCCAAGTTTTCACTAAGGTACTTTCCCAAAGCGCCACCGAAGTGGTTTTCACTAGAGGACAATTTTTTTTACTATTTTCAATCCTTTTTTCTATTTTTTTGGATTTTATCATTTTTTGATTTTTTTGTATTTTTGGATTTATACCTTCCAAGCTTAGGCATAATTTTTTTTTCAGATGGGAGCTATTGATGGGCTCCTACAAAGTTTCACCTTTTGGTGTAGATAACTAATCGGCTCCTGATTTGTAACTTGTCATGATGATGAAGGGTCCCAACCAATTAGATTCAAACTTACCTTTTTTGTCTGGATTTGGTACATTCTTCTAATTTTTTTTCAGTATGAGCTCTCTGACTTGGAAGGACTAACTCTTGATTCTTTTGTTAAAGGTTCTCTTTAGGTGGTTCTGATAAACCTGTAGGTGATTCAACGCATCTCGGTGATGTTCATCCAACAACTCTAGCTCATTCAACCATGAACTTTGTACTCCTCATCAGTAATAAGATTCTGTAAGGATATTCTCAAGGATGGGAGCTTGACCTCAATAGGTAGTATAGTCTCAAACCCATACACTAGAGAATAGGGTGTGGCACCTATAGGCATGTGGATACTGGTTCGGTTGCCCATAAGGTAGGGTTTAACTGTAGATTCTAGTCACGACTAGTTTCATTGATCATTTTCTTTAGGATTTTCAAAATGGTTTTATTAGAAGCCTTGGCTTGGCCATTACTTTGGGGTTAATAAGGTGTGGAGAACTAATGTTGGATGTTAAATATTGGGCATAGCTCATGGACATCCTTATTTTTTAAAGGTGACCCATTATCTAAGATAAGGGCTTGGGGAGCACCATAGTGGTAGATGAGGTAATTTAGGATGAATTTAAAGATCTTCTTTCCTGTGATATAGGTCATAGGGATGGACTCTCCCACTTTCTATAGTACTCCATGGCGGTAATGATGAACTTGTGGCTATTGGATGAGGTAGGTTTTAGTTTCCCTATGAGGTTGAGTCCCCACTACGAAAAATGTCAAGGTGTTATAATTGGCTAGAGCTCCTAAGCCAGTACATGGATGAGGTCCCCATTCTATTGGTATTACATACATTTCCTAACATAGATGTGAGATTCTCCTTCCATAGTAGGCCAATTATACCCCATCCTCAGTAGTTTCTTGTCCAAGGTCATACCACTTGAGTGTGAACCACAAATTCCATCGTGTACCTCTATTAAGATAGTCAAATCTTCCACGAGGTTAAGTCACCATTATAGCATCCCCTCAATAATCCTATGGTAAAGGGTTTCTCGTAGGATGATGAAGCGAGATGAATTTTTAAAAAAGGTCTTTTTGAGGTTTAGGGTGATGTCATTGGGGAGGATTCCTCTTTTTAAGTAGGTAAATATTTCATGGTACTAGGGATTACTAGGACTAATGATTTCACACACAAGCTCATATTATGGTACCTTGAAATTCGGTACAAGAAGATGCTCAAAAAGGAATTCATGTTTATGGATGTTTTTCAGGATATCCAATACTGATCCAATCATCGTAATAACATTTTTTTCTCTATTATTCACTCTTGGTATCTACTCAAATGTTATTTCGATGAAATCCTTGAGATCCTCGACTAACCATTTATATGGGGTCAGCTTGTCATCCTTGGTTTGATATTCATCATTGACTTGATTGATAATAAACTATGAATCCCCATAGACTTTCAATGCCAAGATCTGCCACTATGCTGCTATTCAAAGTCTAAAGCCTCGTATTCTGTAATGTTATTGATACAGTGGAAAGAAAATTGATATGACTTTTGGATACAATCCCCTTGTAGTGTGATGAAAAGGATACCTGCTCCTAACCCATGCTACATATAGGAATTGTCAAAGTACACTTTCCAATGGTTTGCTCCATTTAGGAGGAAGATTGACTCATTTGGAAACTCTGATACTAGTGGGTTTTCTACATATATGGGAGCTTCAACAAATTAATCTACAATTACTTGTCCTTTGATGGCTTTCCATTCCACATACTCAATGTCATACTCTGTCAATATCGTCACCCACTTGGCCATCTATCTTGTGAGAGTTGCTTTGGATAAGAAATATTTGAGGGGATCGATCTTGGAGATGAGCTTAATCTAATGTGCTAGCATATAGTGCCAAAATTTTTGTGATGCAAACACAACAGTGAGGCAAGCCTTCTCCATGAAAGTGTAGTTTAGCTCATGTCCCACTAAGGTTCTACTGATGTATTATATGGCCCTCTCTTTCCCTATTTCATCATGCTGAGCTGAAAGAGCACCAAGAGCTACTATTGTAGCTGAAATGTAGAGGATCAATGGTTTGTTTGGGATTGGTGGAATGAGTATAGGTGGTGTTAGTAAATATTCCTTGATTTGGTTAAATGCAATATTGCATTTCTCATCCCACTTGTAGGTTATCCCCTTGTGTAACAGGTGGGAATAGGGGATAGTTTTATTTGTGAGTTGTGTTATGAATCTCCTGATGAATTGGATCTTTCCTTGCAAGCCTCACATATTTTTTAGTGTCTATGGTGCCTCCATGTCTAATATTGTATTGACTTTTGTTGGATCTATCTTGATTCCTCTCATTGACACAATATATCCCAAGAGCTTTCTTGAAGTTACACCAAAGACACATTTCTTGGGATTTAGTCGTACCTTATACTCTTTGATCCTATCAAAGATTGGACCCAATGTTGATATATGGTCTTGACGTTTACTTTATTTGGATAATATGTCATCCACATTGTCCTCTATAGTCTTGTGGATCATGTCATGAAAGATCAAGGTTGTAGCTTTTTGATATGGCTCCAATGTTCTTTAGCCCAAATGGCAACATATTCCAATAGTAGCTGCCCCATGGAAATGTGAAGGTTTTTTTTATGTTGGCCATCCTTTGCAATCATGATTTTTTTGTATCATAAAAATTCATCCATTAATGATAGCATTTCATGCCCTACAATCAAATCCATAATCATATCTATGTTGGGGAGGGGAGAATTGTCCTTAGGACATGCTTTATTCAAGTCTTTGTAATCGATGTACATTTTGATGCCCCCAATGGGCTTGTAAACTGGGACAAGGTTGGAAACCCATTCTAGATAATTGATGGGTCAGATGAATCTTGTGTCAAGAAGTTTTTGTAGCTCCAGTTTGACCAATAAGGTGATTTGTGGATGCATCTTCCTCATTTTTTGTCTCACAGGTTTTTCCTTAGGATACACTGCTAGAAGATGGACTACCACTTCAAGATCAAGGCTTGGCATGTCAATGTATTTCCATGCAAAGTTCACTTTACTTTCTTTTATAAATGCTGCTAGGTTTTCTTGCTCATTCAAAAGTAACTCTACATAGAAGGTGATTTGTGGTGCCTCTTCAGTTCCTACATTTATTGGGTTGCACTTCTCTGCTAGGACTGTTGATTTTTCTTTATGAATAACATTAAGGGGAAGATGGAATCCCTCACCATTTGGTGCCTTGACGAGGTTTTCACCATTGGATATGTCCTTTGTTTTTACTATTTTGGGATCAAAAAGTGCCACAATGTGGTTTTCACTTAAGGATCGAGATGTTACTCTTAGATTTTAAATTTTATGACTAAGAGATTCAATCATTTCCCCATAGCATGCATGTGTATTCAACTCAATGTCAAACCCTAATTTGTGATCTCCATACGGTATACTATCCCTTAGACCCATGAATTTTGAGAGAACCTCATCATTTTTGAATGAATCTAAGATTGGTGGTCCTCATTGGTCATAGTCAATGAGTTGGGGGTAGATGAGTATTTAGCTCAATGACTTGGTTACTTCACTCAAATGACATGGTGGTTATCATGAAAAGAGAGGAATTCTCAAATAGCATAGGTAGGTTAGAGATAGGATCTTCAAAGGGACTACTAAGCGATACAGGTACTGACAAGGAAGCTTTGACTATCTTAACAGAAGCAAGCTTGCCAAGAATGTTCACCTTAATAGGAGCACACCCAAGGCCAAGATTCTTTGGGTGCTTCTCAAGAATAAGGGGTTCTAACAAGCCATTGTCATTTTTCACTAGCTTTTCATTTTTATTGTAGCCCCATCCAAACATTAGCTATAGAACTTTGTTTTCCTCCTCCATTGGAAGAACACATGTAGGTATATTATCTTGATATAGGAGGCCTGATATATCTTCTTATCTATGACCTCTTTCCTCAAATCCCCCATTTTTTTGAAAGTGGTGGGAGATGCTCTGAATGTTTTGGATGTTCCATCACTCGGTTGCGATATTCCATGAGATTTAGGAGATTGAGGTAACTCTCCCAACACATATGCACCCTTCTTCAAGTTATAGTCCCTACAACCATTGTCTCTGATTATAGCTTTGATATCCAGGATGTTCTGGATGATGGGTATCTTTGTATCAAAAGTGGAGGCCAAGGTGGATGGGTCAACAAAGGATGAGGAGGATGATGGTCCTTCACCATTCTTAGGTACTTGTGGGATCTTGTAATATTTGGCTTCCAAATTCTTGCAGTACAAGAATGGTTTAGGGTTGTCATGGATTGTAACTTCTCGATTTTGATATGGGAATTTTACATATTGATGAAAAGTAGATGTGACGGCTTCAATCCCATGGATCCATGGATGCCCTAGGAGAATATTATATGGAAGCTCAAGGTCAAGGACATGGCAAGTGGTTTCCATGATGGCCAACCCCACTTGAATGGGGAGTTGGATGGTGCCTTGGGACACCCATTCTTGATCATCGTAGGCCCTGATGGTGATACCTTTCCCTTTCTCATAAATACTCTAAGAACCCTAGATTCTTTATTAGCTGTAAGGTACAAATATTTAAGCCTCCACCCCCATCCACCAAGACTCTTTTGACTTTGTTATTGTGGAATAAGACTTCAAGATGGAGTGTGCAGTTGTGAGATAGTTGTGTTGGGAGGTCATGCTCAGAAAATGTAAGAAGATGTGGCATAGTGATGTGTCCAAACATAGCTTGAAATTGGTCTACATCAATGTATGTGGGAATAGAGGATGCAGGCAAGGACTTTTCTAAAATAAAACTATGTGCAGGAGATATTTTAAGCAACTCCATGATGGAGATTTGGGCAAGGGTCTTCTTCAAATTTTCCAAGATTCTATAGCCACTAGGGTTATATTTCAAATTGGCGAGTGGTGCCCTAGGTGGTGGAGATGGTCCTAGGATATAGATCTTGCCACTATGTGTGGTAACTCTACACTCTGCTCTAGGCCCTTTGATGTTTATGACCATTACAAACTCATCCAATGATGCTAAAACATGGTCATAGACATGGTTTACATTGGTATAATTATTTCCTTTGCCATTGTTATTCCCTTTGTTGTGATCTAGCATCAAATTCATGTATATCTTGAGATCTTGGTTTCCTACTGGTTGTTCAATGGTTATAGTCTTATCATCGATGAGGTCCTAGATAATATTTTTGAGCCTCATGCAGCTAGTTTTTGTGTGTCCCTTGATCTTGTGAAAATCGCAAAGGTGCTTCTTGTTATACCAGGGTGGTTTAACTTGAGGCTCTTGGTAATTTCATAAACGGGGAGTGTGATGAGGTTTTCTTCCACTAGCTATTGTAGGATGGACTCAATGGGTTCCCCAATGGTGTATACTTTCTTTTTGGAGGATATTTGTTCCTTGGGGGTGGTCCTCGTTGAGTGTTCACATTTTTTATTGTTTGATTATTTGGTTGTTGTTGTGATGGTTTTGTTTATGGGGTGTTTTGATAAATGGGTTGTTGTGTGTTGATTTGTGGTTGATGATTGTTATGTTGTGAGTATGTTTTTTGTTTCATGTTTTTCCTTGGAGTGCTAATAAGAACTTTGGCATCAACAACACCATCATTGGTAACATTTTTATTTTTAGCCCAAGTACGAGGTTTGTCATTGTAGCTGGTCGATGGTTTATTGTCTTGGTACACGGGTGTGCACTCTTATGTTGTGAGGGCTCTTTCAATGTTGATATCCTTGGGGATTAGTTGGTCATATGTTGTGATGCATTGCATTTTCAGTTGGAAGGACAACTCCCCTCAAGATTTGAAATGATGGTTCCATTTTGTTGCTCCTCTAGCATGGACCATTTTCTTTTTCTTTCTCTAGACCTCCATCATTATAAGAAGGCTACAAATGTCTCTCCCCTAGCTTGCTTAAGGCCGGATAGCTCCTCCAAGCTTACATCCATGTCTAGATTAAATGAATATTTTTCTATAAATAAGTCTACGACTTCTTGGAACTTTTTGATTCGAGGAGGTAAGCGGGTGAACCATTCAATGGTGGGACCAACCAAACTTTGGGGGAAGAGTCACATTCGATAGCAATTGTCATATGCCACTTTCATGCAATGTACATGAAATTCTCTGATATGGTCCTCACAATTTCCTTTTCCTTTTTATTTATTGAAATTTTGTATTTTGAATCTTGGTGGGAATGGGACCATGGAAATATTCCTATCAAAAGGATAGGGGCACAAATCTCATTGTGCATATGATTTCTTCATCTTTCTAGATTGGATGTATTGTATTTTCTATGAGAGAAATTTGACGTATATGGAAAGATCATTTTGGGGATTGGGTGGTGGAATGCATGTGTTTTGGGGTGGTATGGTTTGTTGTGTGAGTGATGGGGTGGCATATGTTCCTTGTGTGTTAAGGCTTGAGGAATTTGGTTGTGCATTCATGTAGGTTTGTTGATGATTTTTTTTTGCACCAACAATGCTTGTTGGTACGCTAGCTATTGTGTGCCAACAATGCTTATTGTTGATCTTTTTGTTGTTGTTGTGCTACTAGTGCCTACTATTGTGCCTATTGTTGTGCTATCAACACTTGTTGTTGTGCATGATTTTGTAGTAGAGATTGTTGATAGGCTTGTTTTTGTAAATATTGTGCTTGCACTTGTTGTTGGGCTTAGTATTGTGCTTGTGCTTGTGCTTGTGCATGTTGCACCACTTGTTGTGATTGCTATTGTTGCAAGGCTTGAGCTTACACTTGTTGCGCTT
Source organism: Sequoia sempervirens (assembly GCA_007258455.2). NCBI lineage: Eukaryota > Viridiplantae > Streptophyta > Pinopsida > Cupressales > Cupressaceae > Sequoia > Sequoia sempervirens. The sequence continues at coordinate 739,065,265 of VDFB02193867.1, forward strand.
GTATTTTTTGTTGTTGTAGCAAGGTTTACACTTGCACTTTCACTTGCGCTTGTGCTTGTGCTTGAGCCTAAGCTTGAGCTTGAGCTTGATCTTGGGCTACTTGTTGTGCTTACTACGTTTGAAATTGTTGCAATGCCTTTTGGTTTGCTTGTTGTACTGCTTGCAACATGATGCTATACTAATTTGTTGTGTTGGGGTTTTGAGGTGGGGATGGAATATTTTCTTGTAATGATATGTTGAGAGGTTTTTATGGTGGTTGTTGTGTGATGGAAAGGGATTGAGTGATAGATGGTGTATTTGGAATTGCATTTGGCATGCCCAAGAATTGAGAGGCTTGACCTTCCGATACTTGGGTTGTTGTTAATGATGTGATCAATGGTTGAGATGAGGCCGCTTGGTGTTGCAATATCAGTGGCATTTTTGGATTTATGATTACTGAATTGGCTTGATTTATATTTGATAGGTTGGTTTGATTTAGAAGCAAGGTACTTGATGAAGCGATTTGTTTTAAACCTTAGATTAAGGTAGGTGATGGAGTTATGACGAGAACTAGTGGATATGTTTGTGATGTCTTTCCATGTAGGAGTGAAGATGGAGCATCAAAGGTGCCCACTTGTTCGAATAAATCTACTTTTCCTTGTGAAATATTGGGAGTGTAACCTTGTGCATCAAGGGAAAAGGTCAGGGTGGCACGAAAAGTGGATGAATTATTTGTGACATGGAAAAAAAGTGGCACATATGGTTGTTGAGGGTCTTGTGGGATGGTGTTTGGCATACCCTAGACTATGTTGGCCTCCAATTTTTTATTGTTAACAAGTGGGTTCCCTTGAAGGGCTTGGATTAGTGAGCTCCCTTTGGTGGTCATGGGTTGACTTGGCATGTGAGATGATGATGGTTGGGAAATGGGTTGGACTATGCTTGGAAATGAGGGTATGAATGATGTTTATGAGATGTTCCCCAAAGGTTTTTTAGTAATGGTTCTTACGTCAAAATCAGAAGGGATTTTAGCCCCTTCTTTTGCCAATGCCAACAGCTATTGGGTGGGATTTAGTTTCATGACCATGTTGAAAAGTCTATGAGTGTCTAGATTTTGTACCAATTCAAGAAACTCATCATGGGGCATATCTTTGTAATTATTTGTGACATCCTCCACTTGAAACCCTTCTTCTTCATATTCATGTGATGGTGGAGGTGGATTTGGTAGAGTATTGGTGGGGGCTCTTGGATCGAATTATGTTTGGCTCAAATTGCTCATGGTTTATCCACACCTTATCCATACATGAACACATTTTAATACAATCACCTAGACCATACATTAATTATCTTTGTTTGTGCAACTATCCTAGTACATCCATTACTCATCTTGATATTATTGTTTCAATGTTTTTTGTCATTTCTTTGTGGATATGGGGTCAACCCCTTATTCATAGACTTAACCGCTACAATTTTAAAATTACTAAACATATGTTTACATGATTTGATGTTATATGTTTATGTTTCATGAAACTCATTTGCATCCATTTTGTATCTGCTCATCCTCTCTCATCCTAAAGACCAGAGCATTTGGAATTAGTTCACTAAAGGAAATTTGGATTCACAAATTCATTCTAGGAATAATTTTTACGACTATGATTTGTTGCCTTAAATTGTGTACCTTTATTACATTTAGAGGCTGGCCTACAAGAACATGTCCCTTAACAACATAACAACATTCCTCTAAAGGTTTATCCAAATATTTCCATCTTTAGATTAGAATAAAGAGAAAAGAAAAAAAGAGTAATAAGATAAGCTACATAAAGAGGTACACACTCAAAAGGATCAAGTCCATGCACAAAAGAAAAATCTAAATGTGGAAAGGTCCCTAAATTATGGACTTGATCTCAAATACAACATAAATTCAACATAATCCAATTAATTACACTAAAAAAGAGATAGTATATCCAATAAGATATAATTCAAAATTTAACACAACATTAGAAATCATCCATTCTTTTATTACATAATATTTTAATCTTTAATCAAAAATACATTCCCACAAATACATTTAATTAATCTAATCTTTAATTTATACTAATTTATAAATATTTTATTTAACTAATCTAAATTAAAATAAAAAAGAATGTACAACTTTAAAACTAACCCCATGTCCCCATGTGAAGGATATTTTGGAATCTTTCCCTATGTTAATTGAGCGCCTATTATTTAGGAATTGAAAATAAGCTATGAAAAAAAAGAGGGTTTTGAAATAAGCAACAATTAGATATTATCAAAAATGCCATGTGGGTCCACAAATTTCTTTCCCTCTTTTTTAATATTTGTTTCTGATTTTTTTTTCAATTTTTATTGCACAAATTATTATTATTACTATAAATATAAATTTAAGATGATTGCTAAAAAATAAGCAAAAAGATTAAATACTCACGAGGCCTCCAGTTCCACAAATAATTCCTAAATAAGTTGAACAATCCCTACTAGCCAAAATAAACTAAGCAAATTACATAAAGACCTGCCCTAAAATATAAAAGAATATTATGAATTGCTTCTAAAATCTTGTAAATACATCATCATTATTTTCCCTTTATATTTAAACACTATTTAAACACTCTTATAATTAGATGCTTCTATCATAATCTCCCATTCCTTCCCGTTGGAATTGAATTATTGGCATTCAACCATTCATAATTAAATTAAAGGAGGAATCATTATAAGCAAAAAATGTCCTCGACAACTTTGAACCCCTAATTATTAGGAGTAAAAGAATAGAAACCCCTTTATAATGTTATATAAGAATTCAAAAAATAATTCAAATTTTATGAACCTTACAATAAAGGTTTATTAAAAAAAAAGTTTAGTACAAAAAGCTTGAGTACAAGTTTAGACTAATATGGCCCACTAAATTCAAACATGCCATGATGACAGAGCATGTGATAAACAATGAATAAAAATGTTTGAGTGCCATGTGTTACGTGTGTAATTGATTGGTATTGATGGTGACTAATCACATGAGATAATAAATATCACTGAGACAACCAATTATTAGTGATTAGGTATAAAGGCCTCCAATAATATTTGAGATTATTAATAATAATAAATTATTTTAGATTATTAATAATAATACTATAGATAAACCATAGAAGTATATAGTAGTAGAATTAAAGATACTTTCCATAACGTTCCCATATGTGAGACCAACAATGTGCTTTGGACTCTTGACTTTGAAAAAAATGTTTTTTTAATCTGATTTTTGTCGTTGTCTTTAGAATGCCATCAAACATGGGAACATAATTAAAGACCTCTTCAAATTTTTTATTTGTTTGGGATGAGTAAGTGTCTATTATATTATTTTAGAAAATATATAGTACATTTTCTTATATTTTGAAAAGTTGAGGAACATAATTAAAGACATCTTCAAATTTTTTATCTGTTTGGGATGAGTAAGTGTCTATTATATTATTTTAGAAAATATATATAGTACATTTCCTTATATTTTGAAAAGTTGAGGTAAGGTGAAGTTATAAGTAGAATAATGTAAAATACATAATTGTAGTTAAATCATTGAGTAAAGAGTTAGTGAATTAGTGGAAGGAGGTGGTGGATCATGAAAAGAAGGTTTATTCTAGTCATCTGGGAAGTCCCATTCATCTTAAATTACATCCCATCTTGTAATGGTTCCTTTTTTATCTTGTCTCTCATTAGGCTTAATACTATTTTCTAGAGGAGAGAGAACCAAACTCCGTCAAAGGACCTTTCCATTGTCTAGCCAATCAAACATCACTATCATGTGGTTGAGAGGTAACATAAAACATGTGTGCCTACTACATTCATGCTCTTAGGGAAGAAACAAACATTGTGAGAAGGGGGAGGTGGCACATGTGCAATAGTAAAAGGAGCATTAACCTAATGTTCGTTAAGAGTTTGTAAATGGACAACTTCTAGTGCAACCTTAATAGCTTGCACTTGAATTTGCAAAAGAACATTATAACAAATCATAGGCTTTGTATGCAAGAAAAATTAAAGTCAAAACATTTTCTTGATTTAACATATGAATATTTAAAATGTGTTTTCTTTTAAATGTCATAATATTTTTTAAAATTTATAACTAGTTTAAATTAAATAAAGAAGTCTATTTTTTTATCGAAAATGTAATTTGAATTTTTTTTAGTCTTTAAACAATATTTAGTTTAAATTTATTTTAGTTTAACTTTAACTTAATTTAAAATTTAATTGGTTTAATTATAAATTTTAAAAATTTATACATTAATTTAATAATAGATTTTATGGTGGACCAACCTTCTTCCAAAACATCCACTAAGCATTTAAAATAATAAACATAATTAATAAAATAAGGTAATATTTTCTTTCCCAAGAGCTTCCACTTTGTAATATTTTTTAAGCCAAATTCAAACTCTGAGTTGGTAGTATGATGCATTCCACCAGTGACATGAGTTTAAGAGGAACAAGTATGCTAGTTGTTTCTCATATGATGGTATGAAAGACAAACAATACAAAAGTATAGTTGGCCTAACCTTTTGCACACCTAATTACCATATTAATTATCAATCCTAACAAACCAAAATTTTAATAAAGTTGTCCATATATCAATCCATTGTGATAAAGGTAGATAATTTTCAATAGATCATCCAACAATAATCTTAGTATACCTTTTTTCATAGATTATAAGTGAATTTTATCATAGGGACATATGTAGATTATTTTTATTTTAGATGTTTAGGGAGTAGGTCAAAAGATTCTCTAAAATAGATATGTACTAGTATGATCTTTATGGCTTCAGAAAAATTCAGTGCAAACAATTCACCACCATGACAAATTCATCTCATGGAAAATTCACCACCAACAATTCACTACCATAGATAATTCATCGCATTAACAATTTTTAATATATATTTTCAAGACCTTGAGATTTTTTTGTAAAAGAATAATTTCCACTACATTAATAATAGAGATTACTGATATTGTTGTATAATTGGTTTAGTAGAATAAAATAAAATATATTGAAAAATATTTTCATTTTTATTATCATAAATCAAATTTTCTAATTGTATATGCGATGAATTATCCATGGTGATGAATTTTCCACAAGATGAATTTGTAATGGCAATGAATTGTTGGTAGTGAATTTTCCTAGAGCTAATCTATATAGAGGGTTGACATTAATGTTATATACCAAAGCATCTCATCAATGTGGTCTTTGACACAATACTTTTTTAACCATGTTTAAGAAATGGAGTAGTCTACTATTAGAGATACTCTAGTGGTCTATTTATATTAATGGAATATCTAGTTTGGGGCACATTTGTGTCCCCCAAACATGCACCATGTTCCAAAAACTATGTTTAGGTCCTCTTTGAGATATTGATGAGATGCCTCTAGACACTAGGGATTATGTCATCCTAGTAAAGAGATTGACACAATAGGAAGCATCTAAGATTACCCAAGCGAACAATAAAGATAATCTTTCGCATAGGTAAAAGAAAAAATTTATATAATATTTGTATCAATGAGAACAATTGTTAATAAAAAAATGATAGCAAGTGCTTATAAAGACCCTAAATTTAAAGCAACATGTCGTGGCACTTATTCCCATTAATACTATCATAGATTATTGGTATAAATTTTCTCTACACATTTATATTTTATTTTTGTGTAATTTTTTTTATTTTCTTACTCATTCAATATCCATATTAATATTATTTTATCTTTAATAGTATTCCAACATGCAATGGTATGTATCCATTCTCATCATGTTTTAGTATAATGCTTGATTACCCTATTAGATCATTTTCTATATGAAATTCTAATTGTTTATGTTGATAGAGAAATCTAGAATGAAGTTAAAGGTTTAATATATTATTATATGTAGTAAAACTCAGTATGATGCAATAAAAAGGGAAAACTTGGATATGAAATAAGTAAAAATAAAATTATAAGAATTATATACAAGAAAATATACATAAAATCGTGTATTAATAAACTTCAATGTCTTATAATATATCATATACATGTCAAGATAATTCATTCCTTATTCTTACTCTCACATTATCATCTTCCTCATTCTTCACATTTATTCCTCATATATCTTCTACACCTATTCTTGAGCATATATGTTCATGCTCTTATCTCCCACTTTTCCCTTCCCCATATAGCCTCTTAATGCCTCTTCATGATGCTTTATCATCATGTCCTTTCATAATAACACTTATTTATAATATTATTCCCATGAGTGTACCTATTCCTTTATGATAATTTACTCTTGTATATCATATTTAGGTATATTAGCAGTGTTATATGGGTATTTAAGTAGTATATAACCCATATATGGGTCTAGAAGCTATTTAAACAATATATGTAGTATTGTATAATATACTGTATATTGCTAACATTCTCTCTGTTAGAAATCTAAAAAAATTGAATAACCAAGATCTTTCTATGAGAGATAAGCTATAAAATTATAAATAAAATAATACAAGTATAGACCTATAATTCCAAGAGATGTGTGGGTATGTGTAGGATCATGATGGGCCAAAAGTGGCAATATGATGGGTATGTGTAGGGTATGTGGCTGACGACTTTTTTTTTACCCAAAATTGATGAAATGAAAAGGGTTTTTAAAGGAGATACTCAGCTTTCCACCAATATAAATTATGCTTTACTTTGAATTTAATAAATAATTATTATTCATTTTCTATTTGAATTACCACTAAAGTATTAATTGATAGGTTATTTGAAAAACATTTATAGCTTTCAAACGGTATCACATTTTTTGAATCCAAAATATGCGTCACATTCTATGCTTTGCATACTATAAGATTAAAAAAATTAAAAAATGAATTTCATGAAGTTTTGACCAAGTTAAGGTGGTCAAACATACATTTTTATATTTTTAAAAGTTGTAATAAAACATTCATAATTAATTATTTACTTGGAAAAAATTACAAAAAAATGCATCACATTGGGTCATGAGTCCTCTACTTATATCTAAAATCTTATAAAAATTATTATCATTTTATTGTGGTTAGGGTGGTCAAACAGACACCTACTTATTTTTTCCTTGAAATTTAAGTACCACTGCATTGAAATTTCAAATTTTCACCAAATAGATTTTTTTTTCAAACCTAGTAGTTTAGAAACTACATTAAATTTTCTACAGATTCTATTTTTACATATTTTTGAAATAATATAGATAACTTATTTAAATTTTTACGTCAAGTTGCCTAACTCTGATTTTTCTGAATTTTTTGCCACTTAAGGGCATGTTTTTTCCATGATGATCCTACACATACCCGTGCAAATGTAAAGATGAAAAATTACATTAGGATCTCAAATTAAAGCTACACAAGAATGAACTACATTCATCAATATGCATGTATTCCAAAGTATACAAAAATGAATATAAATATGAGTATACAAGGTAGGTAGTGAGTCTATATAGAACTAGAGATATGATGGAAGTGGCAAATCCAACCAATAGGGAGTGACCACCAAGTAGTCTAAATAGTAAATGTTCCATCCTTTTAGGATGGTGACACTTCAACACCTTATCTCTTATTTATTAATTGATTAAACTCACTTTATTAACCTAAGAAAGCTTAATAAAAGTGTAGGAAAAAACTAGGGCTCAGGGAAAATAAATTAACCCACTAGGAAAATAAAAACCTACACTACACCCCCCTTAAGTGTAGATTAGGTGGATACAGAGATGATGATGGATATAAAAATATGAAACCATGTTAGGTACCCATGATCATATATATCCTCCCCAATGAATAAGAATCCCACTCCCACAACAAGGAATTACACTATGAAGCCCCCCAAAAGAGATCTACTAGAAAATGCTCAAAATTGTATGTAGAAGATGCTCCACAATCATTGAACAATGTTCCTCCCCTTAGGAAGAAACATAATCATAGGTGTATGCAAGCTATCTACCCATTCTTGAAAGGGATATGTAGGAGGAAATATTTATAATGTATGAAGTCTCTAAACTTAACTCAAGTGTCTCCATGTTGATGCCAAAATTTGCAACTACCAAGGTAAGTGTTTCAGGCTTCACTAATGAGGATGCAATCTCAAAACATCTTATAGACTGATGTATAACACAATCCAAAGACTCAAGTATTTCCTCTAAATGTGTCTCCTCCAAATTTTGATCCCAATTATCTATGCTCATGTAAAATTAAAATGAATGATCATGTAGAGAATGAACACTAGGGCCAGATTGTTCCCTCACAAAAATTAAAGAGGAATCAATTCCATCAAAGAAAAGATTAATGCAATCAATAGTGTTTCCCAAATATGTAGTATTTATATCCATGGAATTTTTTTTTAAAAACCTATCAAGAGATCATCCCAAAGAGATGAATCAAAAGGACTATGTATGTCCTACTATAAGGAAACACTTTGAAGAACTTGAAGAAGAAACACTAGACTTTGAAGTAGCAACAAAATATTAAGATGTGATCTCAATATGAGGAGGAGAAGAAAGAAGAGAAGTCTCCATGTCATTTGAACATTCAAGACCTAAAAAATGCATAATCTCATCTAAATTATCATAATCAAAGGGTATATTATCTCCATCATCAAATCAAGTAAGGAAATTTAGAGTAGGACCATCTAGGAATGGAGAAATATGAGGCTCTCCATAGTTCTCTCAAATCTTAGTCCAAAGTGTGCATGGACAATCAATGTCCATTATAGCCCACATAGTGTCATGATCAACACTAGAACTAATTAAAACTACTATATGATCAACTTTATTACCCCATACTAATTTTCTTCTAGGTGTGTCTGGTTCAAGCATAAGCCCAAAAAGGTAAGGAATTTTTTTGAGCCATCTGAAATGGGTTAGAATGCCTTTTTAATAACTCATAATTATCCTTATCTAGGATTATCATAGAAGGGTGAATAAAATAATCCATGATACAATTCTCAAATGATACTAAAAGACACAAAAATAACACCCTTTCTTTCCACTAGTCTTTGAAATCACCTCCCAAGATATTACAAAGTTGGAAATTTAAGATTAGTGCAATTACAATGATTTCAAGGTCCATAATGGAAAAAAATATAATTTTTGATACAAAATGAACCTGATACAAAATATAGAAAAATAACCCTATGGATGTGTATTGCTCTTCAATACCTTTCCAATGCCTATCTATTTTTGAAATAATGGAGCTTCAGGGAAAAAGTAATGTCTTGCTAAAGAAAAAAAAAAAAAAATCAACCTACAATATCTGGGAAAAAAAAATCAAAATCTCTATGGATGGAAAGTGCTTGTCTCCATCTTTATTCAATTGTTCGTTCACCAAAATTTGACACATAAAAAAAATTTATTCAAGTTTGAAAAAAATGCCTAATTTTTCCTATATGGAGGGCCTTGGTGGCCCCTAAGTGGCAGCATTGTTGGGTAGAATTCAAGCTAAGAAATAGGTTGCAAGTTAGCTAGTAGATAGTGGTGGTGGTTACAATTTAACATGGGTCATGGTTAGTAGTACAAACCGCTAGTGGTTTGCAACACTGTTGACAACTCAAAGACTGTAATGGTTAAGGAAGCCACTAGTAGCTCAAAGACTACAACATCTAAGGTAGGAATTGGTAGCTCAAAGAAGCCTAAGGATGCCTTAAGGACCTTAGTGCAAGGAACTAGCAAGCAACACTTAGGTGTTTCCACCCAGTGCATAAGCGTTAAAAAATATTATTATTTTTAAAATAATTAATAAATCATCATGCAAACTTGCATGCTAAGGTGCCCTACAAACCTCTTGGAAATAAAATTCATCAAAATCTCCCAATATCAACTATAGGAAAATTTAATATCAAAATTCATCTTATCATCCTCCTGAGCACAATGATATGGTTTTTTTGGGCCAAAAATGATCTAGTAAAAGGTTATTTTCTAGAAATGAGATTCAAACCCTTATTTTCTACTATGTCATATGGTGGCCAAATTGAGTGAAAAAACATTAATTCTAACTTTATCGAGCCTCTTAGATGTAATGGAATAGTAAAAAATATTGTCACTATAGCCAAAATAGTTGAAATCACTAGATCTCACTAGAAACAAACATACAAGTATAGAATTAATAGATATTCATAATTTCTTTATGATTCTCCACATCACTTGAAATTCAAGAAAAGTGCATATGAGAATTTACAAGAAGAATGATTGCATGCATCGATGTACATTTATTCCAAAGTATGCACCAATGAATATAAATATGAGTATATAAGCAAGGTAGTGATTTTATATAGAATTAGGGAGAGGATGGAGGTGACAAATCCAACCAATCTGGAGTGACCACCAAGTAGTCTAAAAATAATAAATTCTCCACCTTTTTAGGATGGTGAAACCTCAACACCTTATCTTCTAGTTGTTAATTAATTAAACCCACTTTATTAACCTAAGCAAGCTTAATTAAATTGTAAGCAAAACCTATGACTAAGGAAAAATAAATTAACCCACTAATAAAATAAAACCTACACTAATAATCACTAGGCCTAAAACATTATCTTGTCCTCAAGTAAACTTGGTGAATCACTTGTAATATTTATGTTAAAGGGTTAATCATAATGACATTTCTTGCTATGGATCTTCATTTTTGTGAGTAGAATTTTGCAATAGGCCTCTTTGTTACTGTGACATGTTTCCAATTTTATTTGTTTCTTTCTTTCAATTTTTATATTTATGGGGTTACATTTTATGAAAACCATTTACTTTACTATGTATTATAATCCTAGGTTAAAGGAATTATCTTCATCTTTACCTTGATTTTATCAATAAATTGGATTTTCTATGGACTTTTCATTTGAGATGTTAGATCTCTAGTAATAAAAATCATATCTTTTTCTTACACTTTCAAATCTATGTTCCTAGGTTATTTTTCCATCCCTTCTAGACTAATTACTTCTATGTGTAGAATATGATAAATATTTTTTATACTATCAATGTAACATGAATCTAATAGGTTCCCAATTATTTATAGCCTCTTATGGTGCCATCTTGAAGTTATTCCTCTTAATTTGGCTCTATTCCTTTTCAATTGGAAAGAGAAAAGAGGTTGAATCATTCTATATACATGATTTTTCTTCACACCTTGATCAGAAAATTTAAATATTTTAATAAATATTATTTTCTTATCATAATCCTTTTCTTATTCTTCTAATTCTTAATATATATACTAGGGATGAGGTAGCGGCTATAAAGTGTAGTAAAAGAAGTGGACCCATAATAATTTATTTATTTATTCCTGTTCAATTAAGAAATATACAAAATATTTAATATATTTCCTTGGATTGGAAGATCCTTTATAAAAAGGAATTTTTTTGGATTAGTCATTCCTTCTTTATAAATCTACATTTAATTGAAATCTCTATATTTCTCGATGTGATGTTTTTTTGTTAATGTATTTTCCACCATCTTGTTGTATTCCTTATCAAAGTAACATCTAGGGATTTCATCCGAATTTCCTCTCTATAAACTTTCCAACATACCTAACTCTAGTCACATATTTTGGATAGTGCTTGTGATTATGCCAAAAGATAATTCTTCTCCACTCTATCTCATCATTGATTTCAATTTAGGCAGTACTATTTATTACCATATTTTATGTTCCTCTCTTTTTCCTTACCTTTTTATCTATTTATTCTTTAATAAAAGTGATATAAGAGATATTCTAGTTAGGATGGTAATCTCCTTATAATATCTCTTTATGTGAGAGGTCATATGTTTTCAAATTTATTTATTCCCTTTTATTCCTAATTAACTACATTATTAATTTTACCTTTATTTAAACTTCCTCACTTGTATTTCTCTTTCCACTTTCATAATAAAGATTCTTATTTATTATATATAAGGTTTTTTCCTCTCCTTAGGGTTCCTCCATAGTTTCATCCTAATCAATCAATTCCAAGGACCTTATATTTTCTCTAGCTTCTTCACTTCATCCTCAAACCTCTTGGTTTTGGCTATCCATGCTCAAACACCCTTATCCTCAAGGACATCCTTCTACCTCTCTCTTTCTCTCTCACACACACATACATGTATACACACTTTAAAAAATAATTCTTAATATTCTATGGGTCCCTAGACCATGGTTTTACTGATTGTATCAATTAGTGATCTCCCTTGATTTTTGTTAGCTACAACATTCCCTCCCTCTCTTTTTTGTCTCCCTATATTTCTAACTATAACCTCTACATTATTCAGCCTAAATACCTTATTCATTTTAATCCTATCCCAATAATTATACTCAATTTATCTTAGTAGTTATGTCTTTCAATATCTTCTCCCTTTTGTATGTCATATCCTTAGTGGCTAGTCCCTTGAGGGATACCATATAATATGTACTACATCTATCCATAATGAATATTTTCACCATGTATAAGATTAGTTTTTTGAATATTTCCGCTTCTCCTTAGTTTGAATTGCTAAAAATTTCTTCCTTTGTAATGATGTCCCTCCTTATGTGACAACTAAGGTCCTATAATGGAACTAAACATTGACAAAAAATCCTGAACTATAGTAAAAATATATATATATATATATTAATATGTACTAAGCATTGGTGTGATGCAATAAAAAGAGAGAATTTACATATGAAATAAGTGAAAACCAATTTATAATAAATTATATACACACATACACACACCAATATTTGCATAAAACCATATATTAATATACTTTAATTTCCTATAATATTTCTTATACATGTATTATATCTCATTCCTCATTCTTTCTCTCACATTATCATCATATTTATTCCCATATATTTATCGTATATCTTCCACTTTTATTCTTGCACATATGCAATTCATATAATTCATTCTCTTGTCTTTCAATTTTCCCTTCATTAGATAGCCTCTTCATTCATCTTCATAATGTTTTTTAAATCATATCTTTTCATTAGAACACTTAGTTATCTTATTCCCATAAATTTAAATTTTTCGTTTATGATATTTTACTCTTTTATATCCATATGCAAACATCCAAATGACATGTTTTTGGTGTAAATAGGTGTTTTACCTATCTAGGTCCTATTTACATGTTATGTCCACTTAGGTTCTAGGAGGGAATCTTTCTAGTTGGTGTTAGTTATCACTAGATATTATCTTATCTTTTGGTATTTAATGCTTGTGAACTAAGTCATTTAATATTTTTTGGGGTAGTTATCTCATTATACAAGATTAAGACACATGTCAAGATATTGCATAATCCTATCTCACAACTATCCTTTATAAGAAAGGCATCATTTGTAAATCATGGAAAATTCAGTTTAGTTGAGTTAGTCCAATATATCATTGCAATCTTGAGAATTGCATATCAGTCATATATCTTGCATCCATTTTTACATTTTCATGTTCTTTCTTTTCCCTCTTGTAGAAGGTAGTTTTTGGTTTTTGGAGGTGATCTTGGAGGCTTGAGTGACTCTAACATGGTATTGAGCTTCATAATTGCAAAACCCCTTCTCAAATCTAAGGGTGATTCGATCTTGATAATTTGTAGGGTACATATTGGGGAAAAATGGACCTTATGATTGAGTCCAAAAGGCCCAAAAACCCCTATTTTTTAATAAAATACTTCATATTTTGGTGAAAAAAATGGGCCTTTTTTGAGGATTTGGTGAAAATCTTAAGAAAAAAAATCCTTATAGTTCATACAACGTATATATCCATACCATTTGTACTAGTCACATATATGCAATGGTTGGCATTGGAAACATATTCTTTATCATACAATAGTTATATTCCTTTGTTGCAGAGCATATTCTTTGGTTTGTGTCATATTGTTGTCCACATACTCGATACAGTGTCAACATTTTTTTAATTAAAAATTAGTTTTTAAAAAAATCATAGGTTTTAAAATATTTATGAATTCACCAAGTTATATTGGATTGATGGTTTTTTTTGTCAAGCCTTGGTCACAAGCCCTAACAACCATGGCTAGTGCCTAACCTTGGGGGGCTTATAGCCCCGATGACATGGCTTTACACCCACCGCTCTCCGACCATCACCCCTAATGATGTCATTTTTTTTAAACATGTTTAAGCCTGATGGTCACATGAGTGACAACCTTTTTTATCCCCACACACCTAAAATTGTCCCCTAGAGGCCCTAATAGGGATTTTTTTTAAAATGCCATAACTTTTTGCTAGGGTGTCAAAAAATTGCAAACAAGATATTGATGGAAAGTTGGTTCCAAGAACTTCAAAGTGGTGCAAGACAATTTTTTAGATTTTGGCTTAGGTGAATTTATTTCTAGTTGAAGTCAAATTTTCCTTTTTGGACCTCTGAGCTCATAACTTTTTTCCACAATCTCTGAATTTTGTGATTCTTACGGAATTGTAAAGGTATTGAGGAGCTCTACATTTCCATTCATGCACTTTTTATAGATTCAACCCTACATATATTTTATTCAAATTGTTAAAACTTGCATTCTAGTTGATTACTTGGACATACTACAACTTGGAGAAGTTTTGTCCTTTTGGGAAGGCTTCATTTTTAGTCTAGATCATATTGGGAAAGTGTACTTTCAGTTTGAAGATCTCATTCTGAGATATTATTGTATTTTTTAGTATTGTAATATCTAGAGCACAATTTTGGAATTTTAAGTGTACTACATATGAAGTGTCATATCATATTATTGGGGGGATTCCTAATTTATTGATTTGGGGATAGTCTCATGGTGTATTTTCTTGATCTATTTGCAAGCATGTGCTCTTATTATTCTATGGATCATTTTAAGGTTCCTTTACTAACATCATATAACTATTCAACATTGCATCAAAATGCATGGAGTTTTTGAATGAATGAATGTTAGTATCTATATGTTGAAAATAAGATACATGCACCTACAAATGCAGATAAAAACATAAAATGGATGATTGAGCATACCAAAGCTCTTAGATGTCTTCATAAACTAGTTTCTCAAGATTTATAATTTTAAATTGAATCATTTAAGAATTATCTTGAAGCTTGGGGAAATTTTAAAAATTTGTATGGTACTACAAATGAAATAAGAGGCTATCAAATTGATAATAAACTGATGAGCCTTGATCCTAATAACTTTGACAACATTTAGGACTACATCACTAAGGTTAATGATCTAAGAGAAAAATATAAAGCATGTGGAATTAATAAGAAGGAGATTCAATTGGTCTATAATACATTAAACAAACTTGGTCTTGATTATGCTAATTTTGTTTCTATCTTTCATACTCATAGGTTGACTATGGGGTCTACATATACTACACCTTCATTTGTATTATTATCTAAGATGTTAATACATGAGAAACAAAAGATTATATCAATGGGTCTCATCAAGTCATCTAAATCTTAGGAAATGTTGGCTATTCAGGTGCAAGAATTAGAACATACTGATAAGAAACAAAAGAAATCTATGAAAAATCCACATTCAAATCAACCAAATATTAAATCCTCTTCCACAAATAAATCATCTAAGAAGGATATTGATGAGTTGAAAGATCTTCTCAAAAATAATCAAAATGATTTTCCTTCTAGAATGTTTGATTCACCTTATTCTTATTCTTCAAAACATTCTAATAAGGACAAAGTTCATGCTGGTTTGGTTACGACATCAAGAAGAAAGGGAACCACTCTTTGTGCTCTTTCAAGTCTTGGATAAGGGAGATGGATTCTAGATTCAAGAACATCTCATCATATGGCATCCTCACAATCTATATTCTCTTCTTTTGAGCCTTGTACTATGTCTCATATTTTGATGGGAAACAATACATATATGAGTGTACTTGGGAAGAGGACTATTACTTTTGGGGAGGGTACTTTCAATGATGTTTTGTGTGTACCTCATTTGACAAACAATCTTCTTTCCATATATTATATTACACATGGTGAAGATGGGAGGAATATGGAATTCACTCTTGATTTAGTTATCATTAGATACTTGGAGAGTAGAGAGATTCTTGCTATTGGGATGGTTGATCATTAATCTTAGTTGTACATCTTTGTAGATTTTTCTTTTGATGATGACATTGTGCCTTCGGCTGTTGATCACACTTCTAGTGTGAACCATGATTCAAAGGAGATATTTGGCTTCTTGAACTTGGGAGTTCTCACATCATCCCATTCTTGAGCCTTTCATTTTATATCCTCCATCTTTTGTTGTATTTGATGATGCTCATGTTGGAATAGTTTTAGCCTCTTGTGATTCAATGTAGCAAGATATACATCATCTTCCAACTACATCTACTTGGGATGCATACTTGATAGAAATTGCTAGTTTGTTTGTTGAGTCCTAGAACCAAGGTAGTAGAGGTGACTATTTTCTTTTTGCAATAATTGTAAATCAAGAGAGAGAGAACAAAAATTGAAATGTTATAGGTTGTACGAATAAGGAGGAAACTTAAGTGTAAATTGACCCTTTGCTTTTTCAACAATGGTAGCTCACCATTGAATATTTAGAAAAAAACTTTGGGAATTTTTCTAATGGTTCATTCTTTTTGGGTGAAACTAGTGTGGTAAGCAATATGTTATTCAATTTTATAAGAAATGGTAAATGTACACTAATTAATTGGTTGTAATTATTGTCTAACAACTATGAAATTTTACATAAAACTTGTTGGAATTTTGAATGTATAGACAATATACATTATCCTTAGTTAAATTCAATACAATACACATGTGGTTGTACTCTACATTCCTATAATATAATCCAATGATATTATATTATAATGCAACTAATGAATATATTATTAAAAACACACAACAATAAAATTGCAAAATGGATTCATGTAAATTGATGTATCTTAGTATTTCCTATATAGACTATGTCATAAGATAGATAAGCTAGTATAGCAACAACTCCAAAATGGCATCTGTGACATTTTGACTTATCAAAACAACATATTCCTTTTTCAAAATTCAAAAATCTAACCTGCCTTCTGTTGTTGGTATTCTTCAAAATTAGCTAACACCTGTGTTAGCACTTTTGTATCTAGCCCATTGACCCAATCTATCCTAAACTTGTCTTCTCAAAATTAGCAGAAGATATTGCAACAACATTCTTGAGTTGATGAATATCATTTTTTACCCATTTTGCATCAAAATTTATGTTCATCAACTTATCTAAATGGTCTCCTCATCACCATTTTTAGAGTTTTTTGGCCCTTCTAGCTTACTCATCTAGGAATCTTTAACTTCTTACAAAGTGTCCAATCTTTTTCTTGGTAATAGAAGATTTGGACTAATGATGGTGGTGATGAAACTCTTAAAAAATGAAGAATCCTCATACAAATCCTTTTGTAGCTTAAGTAATATTATTCTATGCTCAATTATTAATTCCATCTAGAATAATATCACCTTAATACACTTATCTGTAAAACTAGTGTCCTCATCATCAAAAATCCTATTTTGGTTGAGTTCTTCTATACTCATCTTATTAAGCTACTTTAAGTATATATTTTTCTCTCTCCTCCTTCATATTTCCCATGTATTGTTTCAATTGCTCTTCCAAAGAGAAAGCTTCCTCATAAGGTTTGTAACCTAAAACTAGAAGTTCATCCATTTTAGTTCAGAATTTCTCAATCCACTTGTCAAAAATGTGAGCCATATTTTTCAATTTAGTGAGGTTGTCAACCTCTCTTCTACTCATTAAAATAGGAATCTCAGATGAAGATGGTTGCTCTGAAGTTGGAGAGGAAAGATCTCTCAAAAACCTCTTCATCTGTTCCACCTGAGCCCTTAGCCCATCTTTTATTTTCTTATCTTTTATCATTCGGGCTTTCACAGAGTTGACCACCAAATCTAGAGATGCAATCTATTCACCTCAGGTCTTCTTACTCAAATTGACAGTGTACAACTAATAATCAGCTGCTTTCAGCTCCCTACCATATTTATCTACTATTGGAGTAGAGATCTTTGCAATCAAATCTCCATCCTCATTCATCCTAGTAGAGTGGAGGGTTCTTGATTTCTTCTTAGGCTTGGTTTTCTCCACCTCTACCTACATATATTTCCAGCTTAGTGATTGTACAACTACATGTTATCACTTTTCCAAATTCAATTTCAACCAAGTGGGAGCTCCAGTGGATAAGGATACTTGTTGTTTATCCCTTGGAGTCTCCTTTGGTTGGTCCTCTATTAGCTTCTTTATTTCAGTCTCCTCTAAAAATGAGGCTTTTTCCTATTCTATCCTTTCATGTTAAATTTTCTCTTTCTCCATCTTCTCCTACTCCATCTTTTTCTACTAGCTTTCTCCTATGCAATCTTCTCTTGCTCAACCCCTTCCTGTTTGGCCTTTTCTTGTTGAGCTTGTTGCTTTGCATTTTGCACACATGCCCCACTGAAAGTAGGGATCCCCTCTTTTTTCTTTGCCTCCTTTGGTTGCTTGTTTATGCTTTAGGGTTTGGTCACTACTAGGTCTACATAGGTTTACTCCTTTGGGTGGTATCTTTGCTTGCATTTGGGTTTTGGGTTCATTTTCCCTATCCATGTGATGGTTTTTTGATGAATTCAACTCACAATCCTTTAGCCTTGACCTTTGCATAATGGTTTCCTCATATACCAAGTTGATTTGCATTGAAATGCCTAGGTTTTTGTCTTTGCATAAAATCTATGTGGGAATTCCATTGCGGAATTCCATTTGTAGGTTTTTGTTGCCTCGACACCAAAACCTTTGGATTTTGCATTGATCTGGCCCGCAAACCTCTGGCTTCCGTAATCACATTTTTTTGTATTTCTTAAAATGGGAAAAATCATCAGGTATTAGGTCTAGGAACTCTTCCTATGCATTTTCCCACATGCCAAAATGGATAAACTTCAAATTTGTGAAGTTTTAAGGCTTTGCAGAAAACCTTATGTGGGTTTCTAGTGCAATGGTGCCAAAGCTTTCGGCTTTCGCATTGCTCTGGCCCGCAAACATCCAGCTTCCATAGCCGCATTTTCTACAATCTTAGAAATAGAAAAAATCATCAAGTACTAAGCTTAAATGCTCTTCATATTCATTTTCCCATATGCCAAAATGGATAAACTCAAAATTTTCCAAGTGTTGGGGCCGTGAGGAAAATTATTTGTGGGTTTCTAGTGACACAATGCCAAAGCCTCTGACTTCCACATTGCTCCAACCCACAAACCTCCGTCTTCCACAGTCGCATTTTCCACAATATTAGAAATGGAAAAAATCATTGAGTACTAAGCTTAAATTCTCTTCATATTCATTTTCCCATATGCCATAATGGAGAACTCAAAATTTTCCATGTGTTGGGGCCTTAAGGAAAATTATTTGCGGGTTTCCAATGCCATGGTGTCAAACCCTCCAACTTCTGTATTGCTTTGGCCCATAAACCTCTAGCTTTTGTAGTCATGTTTTCTGCAACTCAAGAAATGAGCGAAAACTTTAAGTATTGAACATTTAGTGCCTTTAATATCCAAGTCTTCACATGCCTAAATAAGTTAGATCCAAAATGACTAACTTTTGAAACATTGCAGAAAGTTGGTTGTAGAAGGTCGGTTGTGGGATGTCATTCTATCCATGCTGCTTTATGGTGTAGAATTGTCTGGCTTCTAACCTAATGGCTTCTGTATTCACTTTTCCTATATTGACCGTTTATTAAAAATATAAAGTCTATTATACTTCATACCTCATAGCCATCATTTCCCCACGTGCTCAAATAGATATATCAAAAAATAACTAAGTGTCGGGCCTTTGTGGGTTTTCACTTGCGGGTTTCCAATGCAACGACACCGAAGTCTTTGACTTCTACATTGCTTCATCCCACAAGTCACTAGCTTCTGCTTTGCTCTGGTCTGCAAGTCTCTGGCTTTCGCATTACTTCAGCCCGCAATGGTCTAATTCCATCAAAAGTGGAAACTTCACTCATCGGCACCATTCTCATTGGCTTCCACATTGCTCCAACTCGAAAAAGTCAAATCCCCTCAAAATTATTTTTTCCCAAAAATGAAATTTTCTTGAAAAGGAAAGTTTCCTAAAATGGAAACTTTTCCCCAAATGGAAAATTTCCAAAAATGGAAAATTTCTTAAAATGGAAAGTTTTTTTGAAAAATGAAAATTTCCTAGTGGACTA
Source organism: Sequoia sempervirens (assembly GCA_007258455.2). NCBI lineage: Eukaryota > Viridiplantae > Streptophyta > Pinopsida > Cupressales > Cupressaceae > Sequoia > Sequoia sempervirens. Next base: position 739,085,343 of record VDFB02193867.1, read on the forward strand.
TAGATTCATAAATTTTAATATTTTAAATAAGGGAAATTTATCATTTCTGGAGGTTTAAATTATGATATTTTATGACAGGTATTTCCTAGGGTGCTTGGAGGAATAAATGATCAATTCATTAAAGGAATGACATATGAAACCATGCCATATATTGGAGGGAGCTATAATTTAATTAAGTGGTCAAGATGAACCTACATATGGATTTTTGCAAGGCCTTATTCACCAACAAGGAGATTTCAAACTGAAATTAAATGGAAAATATTATTATTTAATGCAAATTTGCATTATAATCTGTGCCTACCAACTAGAAAAGTGTTTTTTAAGGGGACAACAAAGGAGGCTATTTTATTTCCTCCAATGAGGGGTGTTCATTGAAACCAATGAGGGGAATATTTGCTTCTCATTGGACCAAATTTATAACCAAATTGATTGATTGGATGTAAAAGAGGCATGTGTTTCAAAACCTAATGTACTTCAAATATCAACTGCAAATACAATTTGGGCCCTTGAATTAGGTTTAATCCTAGCCCTTGATTGGAAATATAATATCTATAAAATTCCATTTCCTTCTCATTTGTAAGAAGTTAGATTTTAGGAGCTGTAAAGTAGTGAGTCAGCAGGAGTTAGTTTAGGAGAGGAGAAAATTCAAATTTTTTGAGCAAATGCTAGAGAAATTAATGTAGATAGGTCATTGATTTGGTGAATTTTTGTGTTAAGATTGAAAGTGTTATGGTTTCCTATTTTATATTCTCAATTTTTTTTTTTATCAAAAGGAAAAAAACCTATAATTATATTAATAGATTATAATATTTAATTACATAAAGTATATCAGCTATAAGGCAGATGATACATATGAAACCTAATCAAGCCAACTACCCAAAAACATATAAGAACTTCTTTGACTCTCATACAAAATTACTGCTTCACAAAACCATGCAATTGAAGCCCAAAACCATACATTTGAGAACCCAACTACCCCTATCTAGAAAATTTATACGTAGCATATACAAAAACATATACATTGCAAACATTTCAAACTAGCCCCTATAAACTATATTCACCAAGTTTTCTCCCTGACCCTCACAAGTGAACAGTTGCACTTGACTTGTAGCTTGTGCTTGGGAGTGAACTGTTATGTTGATGTTAGGAACCTGAACATTGGCTTTGTTTGCATGGCAACTTGGAGGAGGAACACTCACTTGCAACCCATAAGGACACTCACGCGAGAGAATAAATGAAAGAGGATGAAATTTCTTCTTGAAATTATCTATTTCTTCCTTGGAAAACTCAACGTGGTGCCTGTTCAAGGCTATGTATAAGTATCTCAATGATCCTTTGAGTTGGGATAATTTCATTTCTTCACATACTTCCCCATACCTTTTCTTGTGAAGAATATAATGTCTTTGGAATAAGCCACCCACATACCCTTCTCCCTCAGTAAATTCGTAGGCCTGGACACTTTGCAACAAAGCACCATCTTGTAGATAAATTGCATTAGCTACCTTACTTTCCACAAATTGAAGGGAATTATAATTTTTTAGTAAATCCATTGTATTAGAAAGAAAGATTGAGAGGATATTCACTAGGAAGATTATGCATTGAGTCTCTGTGTGCAAGATTTCCTCACCAATCAAAAATTTGATACAGTTTAGGATTGACGGGAAATTTACCTTGAAGCATTGTTGTAGATGTTATTTTTCAATACAACTCGAGAATGGAAACTCCCAAGGTCAAATTGCAACTGGGATTCTATAGTTGTGGGGGTGATACTTCATATTGGTGTAGAATGATACATGACCTCCTGATGCCATCCTTCAAATAGTAAAACAACACCAACCACTTTGCCATTGGGAAATTGATGAAGACACCATGAGCTTCGAACCCTATGCAGAACCACCAATTCGAAGATGATCCTTCACCCAAACACACTGCTATGGAGAACATAAATCAACATAAACCCTTGCTATTGCAATTTTTTCCTTAATAGATACAAATTTAAAGGAAAATTATAGAACTCACATTTCCCAAGTCATTTTTTGAAATGATGGGGAGATGAGAGGAGACATGCCCCAAATATGGATCACAAGAAGGCAGTTTGATTTTGTTGTCATCTTGAATTAATATTTCACCTTCACCTGAAGTCTGCCACTGCCACCTAAGTTCCAAAATATGTTGATTAATGATGTATTAAGTGCAATTAGTACAAGCAACCTACATTCACACAAAAAAGAGTTATAAAATAATCATAACTGTTGGCAGGTTCCATTACTCCATTTTGATTTCCCATGGATTTGCTAAATTTGATGGTACTTTTCCCATGTGTTGACTAATAAAACTCTAAACCCATGGCCAACTCTCTTAGATTTAGAAAGACATTCATTTATCCTTGTTTGAAGTGGATCTCCAATTCTATTTAGAACAAGTACATGAGAATCCCTTTAGTTTAGCCTATTATTTCATTTTCTCTCATTATCCCAACATACTCATGCCTCCACCAAGACATCCATAATCTCGTATGTGTGGACGACTTTAAGAAATTTGATTTATCATATGAAGAAAGCTTTACAAAGCAATAGATGTAATGATAGATGGCATGACACAAACATTTTATAGCGCATTAAAATTTAAACATTCCTATACCATGTACATATTCCACTTTCATCTTATTTCAAACTGTCTTGACCTTACTTGCTATAAATACATTACCTCTTGCATTTCCAACTCTACCAAACCTGGAATAACCTTTAATTGATTTTCATCATTGAAAATACATATTTCCTGTGAATCACAACCCATACTTGCTAGAAAATCTGCCAACCTATTGCCTTCCCTGCACGTATGTGATATTAAAAAAGTCTAAAAAATGTCTAGCAATGACTAATCTTTATGCAAAATATAACCTAAATTCCAATTATGAATTCTTCTTTCTCTACAAGTATTTACAATTAACAATGAGTCCCCTTCCACATGCAAGCTTGAGAACCCCATTTTCATAGCCATCTCCAACCCTAACATAAGTGCTTGTGCTTCTACAATATTATTAGTTCCCTTATGAAGGTGAACCGAGAATGCCACTAAAACTTTCCCGAAAGAGTCCCTTATTCAAATGCCTACCCTTGAGCTACCCAAATTTCCCTTTGATGCTCTGTCAAAGTTTAATTAAATAAAAAACCTAATTGTGGATCCTTCCATTTGATTACACTTTTATCCACTTTCTTACTGATGCCTTTATGCAAGCTTCCATCAAATGGCAATTTTTTCCCCTTCCAATTTTTTTAGTGGTAATCATCCCAATTTGTGAAAATTGAGCTAGTAGTTTTTTTGTTTTTGAAAATTGAATTGACCACCTCAATTATAGGCTTTTCATTTTTCACATTTGTAGCAACAACTGATGATTTAGCCCTTCTAAAGATTCTCAAATTTTGTTCCCACCATATATTCTAGACCACTAGTGCAGGAACCACATTCCAAGTGCTTGCAAAAAAAGATGATTGGTATAAAACAGGCTAGCTTTGAAATAATTCCCAAACTGAATTTGGTAGAGGAACAAAAAAATTTAACTTATTACTAACAAACTCCCAACATTGTTGGGAAAAGCTACATTGTAGAAGCAAATGATCTACCATTTCAATGACTTCTTCACATAACGAACATTTGAAAGGATCAACTATCTTTAATTTTGTTAGTCAATCACTTGTCAAAATTCTCTTTTTTAAAGCAAGCCAAGCAAAACTTCCAGCCTTGGGTAGAACCTTGTTGTTCCAACAGAATGAGAAAGCTCTTTGAGAGGGAAACTTATGTCCAGAGTGAGCTAGAACTACATACCCTTCCTTAACTAAATATACCCCATCTTTCGAAGCAGCCCAAATAATCTTATCAGGATTTGATGAGAGAAATACCACTCTTTCCTTAAACACATTATTCAACTTTTCCCATTGTTCTACTGTTAGAAAACTTCTTGGGGAACTTTTCTAAACAACTTTCCCTATTAAAACTTCTACAGACTACAAATAATCTAAGAAAATTTCCCCCCAAGCCTCTGATAGGACCACTCTTACATCCTATGGATCCAAATTTTTTGACAAGGGAGAATTCCCATTCTAGGAGTTTAACCAGAACTTTACACATCTTTCGTTGTTGACTTCCCATGTGGAGAATGACGCAATAAGTTTCCTATGTGAGAAAAAAAAATTCCACATGGCAAACCCTTTAGGTGGGTCAGCTACTATCAAGATTCTTGTCGAATTTCCATTGTCTAAATATTTAGCATTACCTTGCACCATTTACAATATGTATTTGAATACATTTTCCATGCAATCTTCGCCCCAAAAGCTTTGTTCCTACACAAAAGATGTTTTATACCTACACCTCCATGCTTCTTTTCCTTTGCCAGACCTTCTAATGATACTAAAGGCACTTTCTTTTGGTCATTTAAATTTCCTTTCCAAAGGAAATTTCTTATAATTTTCTCAATTTATGATATTACTGTATAAGGGGCTTTGAGGATAGCCAAAAAATAATTAGGAATTGAAGTTAAAATCAATTTTATTAGCAAGATTCTACCTGACAGTGACAACCACCTGGCTTTCCACATAAAAATTCTTGACTTGATCCTATCAGTCACCTTGTACTATTATGTAGCCTTGTTAGAACCCTTAAAGAAAGGAATTCCTAGATAGGTACATGGCAACTCAGCTTCTTGAAAACCCAATAAGTTTATAATATTATTCTTTATACCAACATTAGCATTGAAAATAGATATTTTTCATTTTGCTGCATTAATCTTTTGCCCTGAAGTTGAAGAATACTTATCTAGCACCTCTTTGAATTGGTTAGCCTCAACAACCATTTCCTTGCCAAAGAGGATAGTATCATTTGCAAAAAGAGAATGTGTGATTGAGAAATCTGAATTTCCTATCTTGACCCCATGCCATAGTCCTTGATTATGCTTAAGTAAAATAAATATTCTTAATGCCTCTACCATAATGATGAATAAAAAAGGTGACAAAGGGTCACCCTTGCCTTACCCCTTGTGATGCACTGAAAAAACTTGCGGGGCTTCCATTGATGATGACAAAAATGTTTTCCCTTGATAAGCAAGACATTATCCATCTATGCCATTTTGAACAAAAAACAATCTTTTCAAGCACTTTATTTAGGAAATTCTAGTCTACCTTATCATATTCCTTCATCATGTCCAACTTAACAATGAAAGAAGGCAAGTTCAAAGTAGATATCGTATGAAGAGCTTCATGTGCTATTATTTCTCCTTCAAAATTTTCCCTCCTCGGGACAAAACCACCTTGTTCCTGAGAAATAATCTTTGGTATGAGAGGTTGCAATCTTAAATATATTGCCTTAGTAAATATTTTATAGATTGTTTTGCACAATGATATGGGCCTATATTTTTCAAATGTTTTAGGTTCTTTAACCTTGGGAAATATTGCAATATTTGTTACATTAAATTGCTTAAGAATTGTACCTATTCTCCTCGATTCTTCCAATGCCCAAAGAAGATCATAACACAAAAATCCCAATTTTTTTGAAAAAATAGAGCCGTAAACCCATCTAGCCCAGGAGCCTTATCAAGTGGAAAGGAGAAAACTACCTTCTTTACTTCCTCTAGAATAAATGGCTTCATTAAACTAGCATTATCATCTTCACTAACAAGCCTAGGAATTACATCAAGAAGTTCCCCTTCACCTCTTAACATCTTATCACTCATTTTTTGAGGAGATGACAAGAGTTCTAAGAAAAAAAAATTCCTTCCTTATTAATGTCTTCTTCCTTATTGAGCCAATTCCCTGTTGAAATTTCTTGTATCGCTTGTATAGATTTTGTTGCCTTCTTAATCTGCACAGAGGCATGGAAAAACTTAGTGTTATGATCACCTTCTCTCAACCATAATTTTTTGAATTTTTCCTCCAATAAATTTTTTCCCTTGCACATAACTCTTCCCAATCCTATTGTAACTTTTTTTTTGCTTATCATAAAGAGAGGAATTTAACCCATTTTGTATTATATGTTCATGAACAACTGTAAACTCTTTCAAAACCAACTCTTTCTGCTAAAATATATTTTGAAAAATCTATATATTCCAACTTATAATTTTCTACTTCACATACCTTAACTTTCTACACAGCAGAAAACATCATTGTTCCTTGCTCATATGGCACATTAATCCACCATTACCTCAATAGGTCCATGAACTGCGGATGCCTAAACCAAATACTTTCAAATTTGAAAGAATATTTTCCTTTTGGAAGGGAAGCATTTGAAACATTGAGACATATAGCATAATGGTTAGACCCTAGAAAAGGTAGAATTTCATATTCTAGCTTGTGGTGCAATGTGAACCAATTGGATGTCACCAAAAACCTATCCAAATGCTTAGCTATTTGCAAAAAAATTCTTTTATTTTTCCAAGTGTATTTACCCTTGACTAGTAGGATATCTTTCAATGAATTAGTGAGAATAAACATGCTAAAGTCTTTCATTACTTTAATTGGTGGGCTGATACACTCACTCTTTTCATGCAGAGAGGTTACTACATTGAAATCCCCTGCCACCACAACTCTTCCATCCCCTAGGCCACTTATTTGATATGTGATTTCATCCCATATATTTTTCTTATCTGTAGTTGAAGTTGGCCCATATACATTCAGTAACCAAAATTGCAAATCAAATTTAGACACTTCCAAAAGCTTCCAATAGTTCTCATTTCTACAGGATTTGGCATTTACAACCTTTGGGTTCCATAAAGCAACCAATCCACTAGAAGCCCCTTGTGTTGGAGAATGGGATGAAGCCCACTTAGCCCATTTCTATATTGTAGCTTCATGAGTTGCTACCAAGGACTTTGTTTCTTGTAAAAGAAAAATATCCACTCCACAAGCATCAATTTTATGCTTGATACAAGAGCATATGTTATGAGCATTAATACCCCTAACATTCCAAGATATGATATTCATTGCATACAAGGAGAGCAACATGCTCTCCTCAGTCTCTTGTTTGGAATAGAGTCAAAGATTGTTTTTTGCACCCTTGCCTCAATCTGCTCTCTTAACTTTGTTAGATTTGAATTCCTTCCTCTCTTCCCTAGTGATTTCCTTATAGTTGGCTGATAAGAGGACTGTGATAAAGAAAGAGACTTTGGAAAATTTGGATCATCATCCCTCTGTTCATCCCCTCGATTTTTAGTTTCCCCATTGCATATTGACAAGATTGGTTGATCCCCCCCTAAACTGATTCCTTTTTGTTTGCCCATACCTTCATCTTAATATGATCCTCATGCCCTTTAATTTCCTCAGCATTAGTGAAGACATCTTCAAAGCTGACAATCCCCTTTGTTTCTATTTGAAAGTTACAATCCAAAAATCCCTCTTCCCCTGCAATTTCATCATAGATTTTTGACCCCACTAACAATAAAACTTCCTCTACTAGAATTTCCAACTCATCTTCCCTTAGAGCCTTTTGTTGACGACCCCTTTCAGACCCAAAAAACTAATTATTATCAAGCTGTCTAGGTTCAAGAGCAGTATTAAATGACAAAGTAGCTAGATGTTGCATTGAATCTTGAAACATTAGTATCATTACTATATCTCCAAGTTGTTGCTCTGAACTTAGTGATAACAATGGAGAATATAGATTTAGTGAGGAATCAAAATATCTTTGCATCGACCACTCTATGTTCTTGGGAATATTTAGCGTCAAATAAAAGGAACTATTTGGGTTAATGTTAATTAATACTTTCGGATTTTTTCCATTGTCACCTCTTTTTCTCTTACCCATAATCCTCCTAAACAAAGAAACTTCTTTTTCTTTCCTTATTTCTACAGTAGAGACCAACTGATTGCTTTGCGCATTCTTCTTATAGAGAGAATATTTCTATGAAAACATACTATTATGTTGGCTCTTATCTTGTTGTTCTTTCTTTAAAGATGTGGTCTCATTATTGCAAGTACTAACAAAATGCCCTATGGTATGACACTATGCACAAGCTATTTCTGGGGATTCAAAAAAAAAATTTTGTAGTCATAAGCCAAACTTAGAATTTAGTTGTATATGCCATGGGAACTCTTTGCTTGTATCAATCAAAGCACATGTTCTAATTGGATTTGAAGGGTTTTTAAAGAAAGTTAAATCATGCAAAAGAAAAATTCCAACATGATTTTCTATTATTTCTATTAGGTTTAGCTCCCTGTACTCAAGGGGTAAAGTAGGCAATTGAAACCAAAAAAGAACATATCTAAAGGAAAAATTTGTAGCTTTAAAGTTTGGTGAACAAGACTGCATGCACAAGCCAAACCCTTGGAATACCCAGGATTTAACCTTATACACAACATCCTTATGCATTTTATTGTTAAAGATAACAACAAATATACCCTTATCTTTTTCTAAGTAAAAGACCTATTGCACCCCTTCTCAATCCTCATAAATCGGGTATTTTAACTCATCTAAAGGAAGGATAAGGTTCCAAAACTTACAGATTAGGGATTTATCCCTAAGATCTTTAATTTGAGCCTGCAACATGTGTTCAGGAAATGTAATCTTGATTGTCTCCCAACCTTCTGAGGGAAAACCATTGCTTTCTTCCTAACCTGTCTTACCCTGAACCACCACATCATCCTTTTTCATGTCTTTGTACCTCCAAACTTGTTTTCTTGTACTCTTTGTCTTTTCCGCTTTCTTTTTCTTAGATCTATTTCCTTTTTTACCCCTTCTTTTATTTTGTGAGCCAATATTTTATTGAGGAATAAAAGCCCCTTGCATGTGATATGCATTTTCCCTTTGATCCAACTTTTATGTATCAATAGGGTTACTCTAGTTGCTCTCATTTGAAAACTTTGCTCTTGTTCCTTGTTGCTTATTGGTATGATAAGATTCATGTTGGATATAAACATATTTGTGTGGCTTGGTGTGTTCATTCTCCAAATGAATTGCCTTATTCCTCCGATTAGCAAACCCATTGCAATGAACCTATGTTTCTCTTGGATTGAAGGGACACCCTTTAGTTTCATCAAATGAGGTTTTGAGCTTTGCATGTGGTTTTTTTTACTTTTAGTTGATCTGAGATCTCTTTCACAGTCTTGGTAAAAGCGATCTAAGAAATCTAAACCACTCTTATTGTTTCTTCTTGTTTCTAGGTTTTCCCCTTCCTAAATGAGTAACTGCCCTCTTCACAAATATCTAATACTAGTTGTCTCATCTTGTCCAAATGTTTGATAGGGAGAAATAGCAACCAGTTAGGTTTTGCAAACCTATGTCTAATAGGAATTGAATTATTCCTTGCATGTTCCCTTCCTAGGCTTCCAATGGGTCCATGATACTGATTTAACCTCCCGCCAATGCCACAAGGACCATGAAGGTCTATCGATCTAATAGTTTATGATACATGACCATTTCCCTATTGTTTCATTGATATTAATGGTAAAGTGTTAAAGGCATTGATTGATCTCTAGTTTATAATATTAGTGGCTTGTTGATTGTAAGTTGTTGAGTATAGTTAGTCTGAGCCTTTCTATTGCATCAATTCAATTGTGGATATTTATGAATATTGTGCCAGCAATTGGATATGTGTATGGATTTTTATAATCTAAAAATATTTGAGTACTCCTTTGAAGATTGCACTATTTTTGGGATATTGTGGATTTAATCTTAGTTAAGCAAGAATTAGTTTATTGGGGGATTTGTCTATCTAAAGAATTTATCATTATTGTGATTGATCTTAGGTGTTAGATTAGGATCTCTCTCTCAACCCTATATCATTTTGATCTTTCTTTGGATTAGTTTTAGAATCACAAGCATCACCACATTGCTACATTTGATGATAAGTCATTTTTAGATCTCAGATATAGAAATTACCATTGAGTTGCGTACACATTTTCATATTTCACAAAACCCTCATTTACATTTGACGCTTCCAACCTTGTTGAATCATAAGACCCCTTTGTGATTACCAACAAATCACATCACCATTGAGTTGTTTTATTCATTTTCAAGACTTGACATTATAAACCTTGGGGTTATTTTCTCAAGTTTTTCTGAAGAGAGTCACCTTTCAAGAGAGATAGAACACTTGTGTTGTATCTATGTTGTGTAGTGCTAGAACACTCATCAACACTTGCTTCTCTTCACTTTCGATGATCTCTCATTTCTCTTCCCTAGTGAGAACATATTCTATATCTTATTCCTTATGTTCCTCAAAATGCGTACCCCTTGGGAGACCTTGGTGACTCATCTATACTATCATCATGCTCATCTTCTTCTTCTAAAAGGACCTCTTCTATATTAGTGACAAGGGGAAATTAGTGATGTTTATTACTAGGCTTTCCTTCTCCACCCCTGTTGTCAATTTTGCTGCTTGAGAAGTAGTGGGAGCAGCTTCTTGCATGACAATCTCCTCTGTGGGAAACACTTGGGAAATAGGAATGACACCAAGCCCTAAAACCACCCATGTAGATGCAACCATGTATATAGTTGAGTCATTTTGAAATGCCTCTTCTACCTTTTTCTATTGTTGGCTCCTCTTATTTAGTTGTTTGAGGTCGCATCTTCTTCTTGAGCCTTTTGTATTCTTTGGTAGATGTCCCTCAAGAATATTTTGTTGAGAAAGCATGTCTTAGCCTTGCAATTATATAAGATACTATTGATACACAAGGTATTGTTCAGCTAACAACAACGAGGGGGGGCGTGAGGGGATTCCCCCCTGGCTGAGGTCCAAGGACAATGCACCCTAGCAGGGGTTCAGAGGAAGCACCCTTGAAAGGAAATTTTTATTTATATTTCATTATTGTAAATATCAACCATTCATCATTATGTCTCATATCTGATGGTTGATATTTTATTGGCTTAACTTTCCCTAGAAGGAAACCCTATTTTATGAGGGAATTGTATTACAGTTGTGTATTGTGATGTATTCATAGAGTCTGATAGAATTTGTATTGTCTCTGGATCTTTGAGTGGTGATACTCCTATGAGAAGATTGCTCTACAAGTATATTGTAATCTTCGTGATTTTTTAATAATATTTTGGGCAGATTTTGGAGTATGGGGTTTTTCTCCTGAAAGGGTTTTCCCCATGTAAATCATTGTGTTGTGGTATGCATAATATTTGTGTTTAATTTTTTATAACTATTAAAGATCTATAAAATTTTGTGTTATTATCCTCTCAAGGTTAGTGTAGGAAGTTGTTCGGTACCTTAGCTTCCTTACAAGTGGTATGAGAGCCTAATCACCTTTGGTTTCAGTTGTGGGTTGTTGGGTTTTTTGAACTAATCCATATTTGAGTGGGAGCTTGTGTAGAAGACACTTTGTGATCTTGTTGCAAGAATTTTCAAAAGGAAAGTTCATCAAGGAGAATAGAGGTGGATAACTTTTTGGAATAATTTTGAAATGTGGAAGCTGAAGATGGAGGATCTATTGATAGATCAAGATCTGTGGGATGCTATTGATGAGAATTTTTTGAGGCCTACAGACCCTATTGAGGCTGCTCAATATGATGTTACAGATTGTAAAGCCAAGGGTCTAATTAGATTGTGCTTGGAAGACTCTATTTTAATCAATGTCCATGAGGAAACCTCTGCACAAAAACTATGGAAGAAGCTTTGTGAGACGTATCAAGCCAGATCTTTAGTGAACAAGATTTTCTTGAGGAAAAAATTGTATTCCTTGAGAATGGAAGAGGGTGGATGAATTGCAAAACACCTAGAAGCATTTGATATGATGGTGGCTCAATTTGCATCACTTGGTGTCAAAATGGATGAGGAAGAGAAATTTCAGATCTTTCTCAATTTTTTTCTTGATTCATGGGATTCTCTTGTTATGGCTATTGGGAGTACTTCTATTATATTAAAGACTAAAGATATGGTGGGTTCTTTACTTTTTGAAGAGATGAGGAGGAAGGTTTCCAATAGTTCCAAGGAGGCCCTAAATTTTCATGGAAGACCTAAGGAAAAAGGAAAGAAGAATGAGAAGTGTGACAAATCCAGTCCAAGGGGAGATCTAAGTCCCTTGGAAAGTCCAAAGTTGATTGTTGGAATTGCGGTAAGCTTGGGCATGTTCATAAGGAATACAAAGAAGAAAAGAAGAAGAAAAAAAAGAAATTCATGTATGATTTTTAGTCCAAAAAGGAATATGGTGACACATTCATTGCAGGTTTGGAAACTCATGCAGGTAATGATGCATGGTTAATTGACTCAAGTGAATCTTTCCATATGACCTTTAATAGAGATTGTTTTTCTGAATATGAATAATTTTATGGAGGTAAGGTGTACTTGGGTGATGATTCTCATTCAAAAATTGTTGGTCATGGTAAAGTTAAAATTAGGTTTCTTGATGGTATAATAAGAAGGATTAATGGTGTGTTGCATATCCCTGGTTTAACACAAATTTTTTATCTATGAGAAAACTAATAGATGTAGGTGTGCAGGTAGTATTTTTTGATGTGGGATGCAAGATGGTTAAAGGTTCTATGGTGATTCCTAGAGGTGTTAGATATGGAACATTGTATAAGCTTAATGCATTCACTATTGAGTGCAATAGTACTTTTATGAAAAGAAAGTATGTGGAAGAAGTGTGGGTTTCACCTTTAACAAATGGTCATGGGTTTTGGGTACCCAAGGGTGATTTTTCTTCTAAATCAAAGTTATCTACAGAGAAAACTATGTTATGGAACCAAATACTTGGCCACATTGGAGAAAAGGGTCTAAGGAAATTGAAAAATAAAAACATCATTGAAGGTTTGTCTGATTGTAATCTTGAATTTGATTTCTATAAGCATTGCATTTATGGAAAGAAAAACTACATTCAATTTTACTTCAGTTCTCATAAATATTTTGGTGTATTAGATCTTATTCATTCCGATGTGTTTGGTCCTATAGATGTTCCTTCAATTGGTAAATCCACATATTATGTTTCATTTATTGATGATTATAGTAGAAGAACATGGGTATATTTTCTAAAGAAGAAATCTGAAGTTTTCAATCGATTTAAAGAATTTAAAGCAATGGTTGACTTGCAAAATAGAAAGAAAATAAAATGTTTGAGGACTAATAATGGCGATGAATTTTTCTCTAATGATTTTGATAGATTCTGTAAAGATTATGGTATTCATAGAAAAAAGAAAATTCCATATTCTCCATAACAAAATGGAGTTGCAGAAAGAATGAATAGGACACTGATGGAGATGGCTAGGCGTATGTTGAGTGGTGTTGGTCTAGAACAAAGGTTTTGGGCTGAAGTTGTAGCCATTGTTTGTTACTTGATTAACATGACTCCTACATTAACTCTTGTTGATATGACGCCTATAGAGGCATGGCCGGGTCAAAAACCTTCATTAAGAAATCATAGAGTTTTTGGTTGTGAGGCATATGCAATGTTCCAAAGGAGAAGTGAACAAAGTTGGAGAACAAGGTTGTGGAGTGTATCTTCATCGGATACAATTATGGTGTGAAAGGATACAAGCTTTGAGATCTTATTGCATAGAAGGTAATACATAGTAGACGTGTTATTTTTAGAGAAACTAAGCCTTCTTCTATTACATTACAACCAAAAAAAAGTAAACAGAAATATGTGATTCAATTTCCTTCTACACCTTAGAAAGTTGAATTGAGGCCCATGGATAGACAATAAGTTGAGGAGAGCTCATCTAGCTTTGAATCTTCAAAAGAGGAGGAAGAACCTCTAGCTCAGCTTGTTTGTAGGTCTGCAAGGCACAAACAACCACTAGAAAGGTATTCACTTGATGATTGGAGATGTATTTTTGCTTTGAATACTAACATGGATGAACCCAAATCAGTAGAAGGCACAATAGGTATGAATGATGCAAAATCTTGGAAGATTGCTATGGATGAAGAAATGGCAACTTTGGAAGAGAATGATACATGGGATCTTGTACCATTTCCTAAAAGATGAAAACCTATTGGTTGCAAATGTGTGTTCAAGAAAAATATTGGTTTAAATGGAAGTATTGAGAAATATAAAGCAAGGTTGGTTGCAAAAGTTTACTCTCAAGTTGAGGGTGTTGATTATGGTGAGATATTTTCTCCTATTGCAAAAATAACATCCATTAGATTTTTTCTTTCTATTGCTGCTACTTATGATTTAGAGGTTGAGCAAATGGATGTGAAAACTGCTTTACTTCATGGTGACTTGGAGGAGGATATTTATATGACATAGCCAGAGCATTATGTGGTGAAAGGTAAAAGTAAATTGGTTTTCAAATTGAAGAAATCTTTGTATGGTTTAAAACAGAGTCCTAGGATGTGGTACTAGAAATTTAATACATATGAGTTGAGTTTGGGATTTGAGTGTTCTAAATTAGATCATTGTGTTTATTATAAAACTAATGGTGATCGTTTCCTATTTATTACATTATATGTTGATGATATGTTATTCATTGGTAAAGGGAAAGGCATGATTTTAGAACTAAAATATCAACTTGCTACTAAATCTGAAATGAAAGATCTTTGTGCAACCAAACATATTCTTGGGATGGAAATTAGAAGAGATACAGTGAATAGAAAGCTATGGATTGGCCAAAGTAAGTATGTCAATTCAATTTTATAGAGGTTTGATATGCAGGATTGTAGACCATTGTGTGTTCCTATTTTAGCTGGAACAAAGTTGTCTATTTCAGATTGTCCAAAATCCCCATCGAAGATGGAAGACATGAGTAGAGTGACTTACCAAAGTGCAGTTGGAAGTTTGATGTATGCTATGGTTTTTACTAGACCAGACCTTTCCCAAGTAGTGGGAGTTCTTTCTAGATATATGTCTAATCTAGGTAGATTTCATTGGGATGCAGTTAAAAGAGTCTTCAGATATTTGCATGGTACCTCAAACTATTCCTTGTGTTATCATAGTAATATGAATAAAGATGATATTTTCCTTGATATTCATGGTTATGTGGATTTAGACTGGGTAGGTGATGTTGATAGTAGAAGATCCACTAGTGTGTGTGTTTACTTTATTTGGTGGTGTGATTAGTTGGATGAGTAAGCGGTAGGTCGTGGGTGCTTTGTCCACTACTAAAGTAGAGTATATGGTAGCTACTCATGCTTGTAAAGAAGTCATTTGGCTTAAGAGACAATGTTTAGGTATTGGAATAAAACAAGGTGTAGTGACAATTTATTGTGCAAAATGTCTAGCCAAGAACCCAACATTTCATGCCAGGACCAAGCACATTGATGTTTAGTATTATTTTGTTAGAGATATGGTCGAAGATGGTAGGATGAAGTTGGTTAAGGTAGAGACTTTGATGAATGTTTCTAATTCTTTAACTAAGCCTATGAGCATAGAGAAGTTTAGATGATGTTCAAAGACTATGGGTCTTTCGGCCCCTAGCAATTAAGAGATGATGATGACACTCTTCCATTGTCCTTGCAAGGTGCTCAACAAGTGGGAGATTTGTTGAGAAAATGTGTCTCAACATTGCAATTATATAAGGTATTTTTGATACACAAGGTACTATTTAGTCGATGACAATGGGGGCATGTGGGGAGGATATCCTCCCCACAAGGTGTTTGGGGGGGTCATCCCCCTAGTTGGGGTCTAGGGAAGTGCATCTTGGCAGGGGCTCAAGGGCAGCACCCCTGAAAGAAATTTTTTATTTATATTTTATTATTATAAATCTGGATTGTTCATCATTATGTCTCATATCTGACAGATGATATTTTATTAGCTTGACTCTCCCTAGAAGGAAACCCTATATTATGAGGGAATTGTATTATAGTTGTGTATTGCAATATATTTTGAGAGTCTGATAGTGGTTGTGTTGCCTCTAGGTCTCTATGTGGTGATACACCTGTGAGAAGCTTGCTCTGCAAGTATATTGTAATCTTCACGATTTCTGAATAATATATTGGGTGACTTTTGGAGTGTGGGGTTTTTCTCCCAAAATGGTTTTCCCCATGTAAATCATTATGTTGTGGTATGCATGGTATTTTTTTATTTATGTTTAATTTTTTATAACTGTTAAAGATCTATAAAATTTTGCATTATTCTCCTCTCAAGGTTATTGTAGAAAGTTATTTCGTTACCTTAGCTTCCTTACATTTTTAGTGTTTTCTCCCTTCCATTTCCTTGAAGTGGATCCTTTTCCTTTATAGTTCTTGATTTGGAGCTCTATCCATGATATGCTCATTTCCACCACTCCTATAGATATTTGATTAATGGAACAATCCTCCTCCATCTAATTAATAGGTTCCAGTGTTTTGGTGCCAATTCTTTGAATATCATATAATGGATCAAGTGCTTGACCATCACCAAAAAACCATTCTAGAATGTCCTCTTTAATTTGGATGTCTAACATTTGGGGAATTATTAATCTATCATAACCCATTTTCCATACCTCAAAATCATTTTGCAGGTCAGCCCAAAAGTCTTCAATGTTTGGTTCATGGCGCAAGAAAAGAGATGCATAAAGATTATTCATTTTTCCTTTGGGATCAAAGTTATCCCTTCTAATATATTGTTTCAAGTTCAATTCTTGTTACTCTTGAATAGCCATCTTGGTATCTATGACAAACTGACATGAATAATATCCCAATTGAATAGGGTATCTTAAACCCCTTTCCTTGTGTTTTCCTAAGAACTTTAGGTTGGCATCCATCATTTGTTTATAGAATTCAATTAAAATTAATCTTTCACTACAATTCCTAGGTAGCACAAACATGGCCTTGTCATATCTGAAGAGCCTAATGTAAGTGGACTTAGGGAATTGGATGAACCATTGTACCTATTCCTTGACTAGAGTCATAGCTTCCTTTGCCAATATAAATCCAACATCCCCTATAAGTTGGTTAATGATAAGGTACAAGAAGGCATCATTTACCCATTTGAAGTGTCTCTCAACTACCTTATGATCCAATTGAGTGTAGTATTTCCATATATTGTTTTTCCCTTGTCCTTACCCTCTCACTCCTATGGTGCTCAATCCAAGGAAGTTTCCCATTCTAGTAGCACAATATATTACATAAGATGTCATAAAAAATCGCTTAGTGTCTCTTGCAGTAATGAGCTAGCTATGAATGGCGGGTATGTGCAGGATCATGATGGGCCAAAAAGTGGCAATATGATGGGTATTTGTAGGTTATGTGGCTAACGACTTTTTTTTACCCAATATTGATTAAATGAAATAGGTTTTTAAAGGAGATTCTCAACTTTCCACCAATATAAATTATGCTTTACTTTGAATTAAATAAATAATTATTATTCATTTTCTATTTGAATTACGACTAAAGTCCTGATTGATAGGCTGATTGAAAAACATTTATAACTTTCAAACGGTATCACATTTTATGAATCCAAAACATGCATCACATTCTATGCTTCATATACTATAGAATTAATAAAAAAAAAATTGAATTTTATGTAGTTTTGACCAAGTTAAGGTGATCAAACATATGAGTTTTTATATTTTTTAAAAGTTGTAACAAAAAATTCATAATTAATTCTTTACTCGAAAAAAAACTACAAAAAAATATGCATCACATCTAGACATGAGTCCTCTACTTATGTCTAAAAACTTATAAAAAAATATTATCAATTTATTGTGGTTAGGGTGGTCAGACAGACACCTACTTCTTAGTTTTTCCAAAATTTAAGTACTACTACATTGAAATTTCAAATTTTCAGCAAATCGATTTAAAAAAAAAAAAAAACCTAATAATTTAGAAACTACATTCAATTTGCTACATATTCTATTGTTACATATTTTTGAAATAATATAGATAACTTATTCAAATTTTTATGTCAAGTTGCCTAACTTTGATTTTTCTAAATTTTTTGCCACTTAAGGTCCTGTTTTTTCCATGATGATCCTGCACATACCCTGGCATCAAAAATATTTTTTCCCTCATCTAGGAATACTTCTCCTTTTAGGATGTCATTGATAAGGTGGAACATCCAATTTTTCATATGTGCTAGACTCCTCCTTTCTAAAGGCTCTTGCCAATAGACTGATGATGTCTCCAATCTTTGATTGGAAGTCAAATCTCTTGAACTTTTTGGGAAGTGTGGCCACTGATTTCTTCTTTTTTTTCAACCATTTCTTATTCATAAATCTCAATCATATGCTAGAATCCTTATCATATTTGTAGTGCCCCTCCATGACTCACCCTATTTGTGTTGTTATTGTGACGTTTCGACATGCTATGAGTCTAGTTTTACTTGGTTTTTATTTTTATCGATTAGTGTTAAAATAAAGTTATTCAAGTTAAAGTCATTTTAATAATTAAATAAATTCCTTTGTATTATTAGAGGTCATGATAAATATAAAATAATAAATATCGTAATGAATTTAGCTATTGATATTAAAGGATAAACAAATTATTCAAAACAATTAATTAGATATTTAATGAGACGTAATTAAATCCGTCCCAGCCAAAATATGGTAACACAAAATCCTACAAAAGACTCTCTGGTGATATTCAATGGCCTTGATTTTTATGTGACTTTCTAACTCTGTCGCGCATGCTCTTTGGAAATCAGTAGGATTTCATTACTTTCTATTGTGTATTTTTAAAATTCTTGATCTTATTAAAGGAGCCAACCTTCTCTTGGATGCACGCTATGTTAGTCTATGCTATGAACTTAGAATAGCTAGAGCACTAGACTTCATTCTGCCACTTCTACATGTTTAGGATCCAATTGAAAGCTCATTGCTAGAAATACTCAGCCCATACTCATATGGGGAAATTTAGGGTGTCCCCAAGCTAGCCAATGTGGCATGAAGGTTAACCATGCACACCTGATGATCAATTACTTATGTAATTTAATAAGGTTACTGATGTGTGAAGTAAACACAGCCCTCATCTGCCCTAATCTATGTGGCTGCATGTGTTCAGAACATGAACCGAGCATCCCCACAAAAATCCATTGTTTTCTATTCTACCAACCTTGCATTTTGTGAATGGCTTCTCTTGAGGAAATTTTTACCAACAATTCACATGTTTGATTATGTTTCCTTATCTATTATGCATAGTAAGGTCCTTAAATCACTTGCATGTGAGATTCAGAAGGGCTTATGTTTGTAGCAAGATCTTGGGTGAAATTATAACCACTTTTTAATTCATGATATGGTTTATGATCCTGAGATGACCTCATCCTTTTCCGTATAGCACCGCATAAGCCTTCGAGTCTATTAAAATAGGATGAGATATAGATCGGGTATATGACTAACTTGAATGATTCCATTAAACTTCATGGTTGAATTCCTTCTGTATTGATGCCTCTGAGCGCACTCAAAGTTGAAAGTATAACTACAACTCCATGGTGAAATGTCTTTAAGGTCATCTCCTCTCTGTGTTCACTGTCATCTTTGAACTTCCATAGTCGTTCTCTGCATGTTGACAACCATCATGGCCGGTTTATAGTCAATTTGCATCCAACTTATAAGTGCTCAATCAAATGTTTCAATGGGCTATTGGTTTCCACTATACTCTTTTAACTCTCAACCCCAAAAGTCTTCCCTTTCTAGTTCACCAATTCACAGTAAGTTCGGGGCCAAATATTTTCATGTTTGTAAGCCAGTTCATCAAACATATGGATCCAATGCATCTCAAATAATGGTGCAGCTTCTTCATAATATAGATCCTCATTTCATCAATGAATTCCAAGGTGTTCCAGT
Source organism: Sequoia sempervirens (assembly GCA_007258455.2). NCBI lineage: Eukaryota > Viridiplantae > Streptophyta > Pinopsida > Cupressales > Cupressaceae > Sequoia > Sequoia sempervirens. The sequence goes on from VDFB02193867.1 coordinate 739,104,972, forward strand.
TGAAAGTCTTTTCTTTAATCTGGCAACGTTATTTTGAGCATAGTGTTACCTAACTAAGGAGATAAAATAGGTTTTAATCTCAATCTTAAGTTATGAGAATAATATATTCCTTCTTTACATGATGAAATTACTATGTGTTTGGGCTGATTTTCTTAATATAAGAAGTGAGAATAATAATGTTTTAGAGGGAAATGACTTGTTCAATAAAGGAATTAATTAATTGAATGAACTTCCTTACATTAATTAGTGAAAGCTAACTGTTTCTATTGCTATAATTATGAACATGATTTAGTATATTTAATTGAGAAGATTTGTTTAAATAAATGGATTGACTTAATGAGTGATTTGTATTGTGGAAACAATGTCTTATATAAAGTATTACATGGTTGCATTGCTTATTGTGTGTATGTCTTGGTTGGTGTTTGATATGGAAGTCGTTTGTGCCAAGTTGATAAGGTCAGTTTCCCTGAGGTTAGGAGAGTATATTTTGGTATGGAAGAATTCTTTTGATTGGCTTCACCTTGGATGTAAGCTTGACAATGTTTTATATGTGATTTGATCAATGATGGTTTTACCTTGGAATTGGATGGAATGTGTGGTTGTAAATGTCTACCCCAAACATGAATAATTGCTTGATGATAGAATGTTGAGTTATTTTGTAATCATTAAGTTGAAGCCTTGGTTATAATGTGTATTTGTTACTCTTTTAGTTGAGGTGCTGAAATGAAGCTTTGAATTATTGTGGCTGATTTTAGTCATTGTTTTATGGAGGGATTTTTTTATGCTCATTTTGAAGTCTTCCAGAGGCTAAGGGGAATTATTTTATTTGGTGGATTCTATGACTATTCTTTCTGAGATGGTGGTTTATGTATTAAATGTGCTTTCGAGGGTCATTATCCTTGCACGGTAAGTTATCCACTGTGGTTGGAACTTGTGTTTGTGAGATGGTTGTACCTCGACTTGTTGTATGTGTTATTGAGGATATAGTAATTGTGCAAGTGGATTGCTTTTCGATTTTATTGGATTTCCTTGTTGTTAGTAGGGGAGTGGCTTCCAATAGAGGCCAACACACAAAGGGGCACCTGGATAACCTGTGTGGAAGTTTTGTAAAAAAGTGATAACCTAAAATGTACTAAGGGTTGGGTAGCAATAACATTTAATAAGATAAGTCAAATACCTTGCTTAGGGCTCAAGCACTCGGATAGGCTTGAGATGAGTTGAGAAGACTTGGAATGGAAAAACCAACTGCCTCATCTCCACGAGAGGTATGTTGATTCTACATAGGTTGCATGAGGGGCCAGAGATCAGTAGAGGCTACCAGGATAACCCAGGATGGGGACCAGGGCCTAGGAAGATCTACTTGGATAACCTATGATAATCTATGTGATGACACTCCTCATGTGACAACCATGTATTCTCTTTTTCTTTTTTTCTACCATGGATAATTATGTGTCTCTAGAAGTATAGTCACTGTTGATTGATGTTGTTCTACTTGCTCTTGTGTGTCATTTTAGTCTTGTGATGTCTATAGTCCTTTGTCTGTCAATGATGGTGGGACCCCTTACTATCTCCTAGCACGGGGGTTGGACCTTTTGGTTCACATGGTTGGGTGGAACATGTTTTGTTCTCCATTGGGTTCCCTTCCATTGTATGTGTTGTGGCAACTTCACTTGATTCGAAGACTTCTGCACTGTAACTGCTCTTGTGACTTGTGATCCTTGTATTTGTATTTGTACTATATCTCATATAGAGTATCTTGTATCATGTTGTTGAACTCTCCTCAGATGTAACAAGGAGGCATTATTTTGTAGGATGTAATTGTAAAGATGAAGCTGATGTAACTCTATTATGTGATAAATTATGCATTCAATGATATTGTACATGTTAAGAGGAATGGATGTAATTAGTTAATCTTTTATGTTTATATTATGGTTGTATATCATGAAACACTTGATTATATGTAATGTGTAGATGTGGTTTTTAATTGATGTTAGAAGTGGTTATTATAATGTATTATAATTCTTGTACATTAGAGGATGGGAATCATGTAGCATAACCATGAACCTTAGGGGACATAGGTTGAAATATGCTAATGTTTCATTTGTTATGGTGTGTTAAATGCACTCTTTTTAAAAAAAAATTGTTTCGTGTTTAGTTGCTAGTGTGTTGTCCTCTAGGGTTCGTGGCGGGGCATTACAATATTTTGTAAGTGCCTCAACTTTTGTTATAGTTTTCAACTTTTTATTTGGAGGAAAATAAAAAACCATCCTAATAATAGCTGGATATAAGCCAATAATTATGTTTCCCCATGAATCCAAACACTTTCATTGTATGGGGTTATAATATTTTTCCACTACTAAGATGAACTCAAGGAAATATATTGCCACTAGGAAAGATGCCACATGAGCCAGTCCTAAGCTAGCTATCTTTTTTCCCTCAAGGTGGCATCTTCTGAGAAGGTTTCCTTCTTGAAAGTCTCCATATCAATATGTCCCAGCTTCATGTCACTGATCTTCATCACTTTGGACAACTTTGAGGCCACTGGGACTCCTTGGAACTTATAATTTATTGTTAGGGGAATTTTATATGCTTTAGTATTTTTGGCTTTGGGCTTCCTTTACGCACCCTCAAGAATAAATTCACCACTTGATTCAGACATTTAGGTTACTTGAGAGCAAGCAATTGAGAGTTTGTAAGAATCCCTAGTGAAATGTTTATAAATCTTAGCTTGAGAGTCAATTTGTAAGTGTTTCCTATTAGGTTTCCAAACCTCACAAGGACCAACTTTAAATTAGGTAGTTTCGAGCCTTTGGTGGGAATTAGGATCAATTAAGGACTCAAGGCCCTTCTTTGGTAAAAATTCAAATAGAAACTTGTAGACCTGATGCGACTCTTTTTTATGCAGTTGGGAGTTGGGGTTGGGACCAAACTTCAAATATGGACTTTTGTCATGAATTCCATTTGATATTTAAGGTTTTGTCCAAACTTGGAGACCTATCAAGTGTCAAGATCGAGATAAAACTTCAGACCTAAACCTAAGATTTAAGTGGAAGAATATGCATTCAAGTTTTGGAAAACTAAACTAACCAACCATGATGGGGTCCAATCAAGACTTGGATCCCTAATTGGACTAGGTAATAAGTAGGAGAAGATACTCTTCTCAACTTGAGATGTTGGTTCTTTGGGTTTGATCAAAACTTGGAGTTCTAAACAAACCTTGTAACAGGTGCCTTTGAGTTTATGTAAACCCGAAGGACTATAGCTTTTTAAGTTGTAAAGTGCCCATCAAAGGTTGGGAGTGGCATTAGATGGTAGACTAGGACCAAGAGGTTAAATGTCTCCTCGAGACTCTAGATATCACAAGGACCAAAGATGGTTCTTAAAATCAATTAACTTAATAATATAAATACTAGTCATAGATTAGGATTAGGAATGGACCTTGGACTTAGATCACCTAGTAAAGAGGACACTCAGGGTCATAATCCCTGGGAGGATGGTTGATAATAATTTCAAAGAATTATTTGGGTATCAGAATCATAAACGGATCCCGGATTAGGACCTTCAAGCTGAGTGTCCAATCAAGACTTGGGATCTCGTTAGCACCAAAGATGCATTTTGGAAGTGTTGTCTTCAAATTTAGCTGTGCTTAATTCGTGGGATAAACCCTATGAAACTTGTTCATTTTGTAGCTCACAAACTCTAAGAACACAAATTGAGGTGATTGTATCAATCCTCATGTGTGGTTCCATATCCTTAGAAAAACCTTTTGATCATTTACCCCTTGTCATTTCATTGAAATTCACCTTTGGGTGCAAGTTGTGAAACTCAATTTATAGGAGTTAGGGTTAGGGTTTTTCCCTAACCTATTAACAAATGTAAAATTGATCTTCCTAAGTTGCAAAGTTAGGATTTTCTGACAAATTTGCAAACAAGCAAAATTTGACTCACCTGCAAGGTTGTTAAATTTCGATGACATTAAAACTTTTTACAAAAACATCAATTCCACCTACAATATCACCATTTTTCACCGACCTAACACCCATTTCACAATTTTTTTCTACCTTGCATTCCACTTTCTAATTCACCCACATTCGCCCCATTTTCTTCCATCAGCACATCCAAACTCTTCAAGCCCATGTAATAGCTCAAATTTACATCCAACATTGCAATATCTCTGAATTTTTGAGCCATTACATATTAAGTGTAATACCCCATGTGAGAGCTCAATTTTTCCCTCCTTTGCATCTAAATTTCCAAAGCATATGTAGTCACTTAGAATTTTCCCATCAATGCATAAAACCCTATTTTTCTTTAACAGTAGAAAATATGAAATTTTTGCAGCTACTCTTGCATGCCATTTCGATATTTTGTGTCTGGGTTCCTGAGAAACTTTGATTGATTTCTTGCCTATCACTGAGCAACAAAGCAATGAAATACAACCAAAAATTTCTTCCCTCTATTTCAATTGTCCAAGAATATACATCTATGGTTTGAAAGGAATTTGAAGTTGAAGTTTTCTCAATAGCTTCAATGGAAAAAATGATGGATATTCAACTTACTCTGGATAATTTGAAAATTGTTCTTGAAAGGCACCAAAAATCCTACAACACCATCAAAGATTAAATTATAGGAGTTTGTGGCATCTTCAAGCATACTTTAGAACCAAATGAAGATGACGTGTGAGAAATCTTGAGAAAGCACAATGATTTTCTCATGAAGGATGGTGGAGAAGGCTAAATCTTCCTTGTATTAATTTTTAGTATTTGTATGCTTTTTTTAATTAGTCAAAGACAATTTACATGTCATTTTTCATTTGCAAAATTGTAAATACATGCAACAATAATGAAGTCCTCCAATAATTTTAGACTCCAATGTTTTTGAGTTAAGCAGGGAAAAGGTAACTGACCCGAACAAATTAGTACATCATGATAAGAACAATAGGTGGTAAGAAACAACAAAAATAGGAAGCCCACCAAACATCCCCCCTCCCATAGACAAAATGCTTAACCAATTCCCATATGATTAAACATAGTAGTTCTATCATAGGAATCAAAATACCTTAACCTTGCATCAGTAGCATCCTTCCCTATCCATCTAAAATACTTATTAACATATATCATAGCATCCCTACTTAAAATATAAACAACATTAAATAGATATTTAAGTTCTGGCACCAATGACCATAACCAGTAATAATAGTCCTAGAAAACATAGCTGAAATAACCATCAAAACAAAAAGAAAAAATAGCATAGCAAAGCAACCATGTTATGCTTCCTCGACCAGCCTCCATGCATTCATCAGGTCTTCAACAATGTTGTTCATTGTTGCCTTCAGCTCCATCTTTCCTGCCAAATCCTCGCCATCACCTGCTACTTTTTTCTTTTACTGCTTTTTGATTTTGACCATGCCAAAAACAATAGCCATAATAGCATCGACCACCAAGCACACACTCTTTACTGCTTCTTCCAAGGTTTGAATTCTATTGTCATTTCCTTGTTCTTGCATACCTTTCTCTAGAACCTCCAGTCTTTCCTCAATTATACTCGTCACCATATTTTTGAGGGCTTGAAGTTTGTTGTCCTCCACCTTCTCATGTATCCTTTTCTCCAAGACTTGCATCCTCTCCTCTAGTCTTTTAATCCTCTTATTCCCATCATCCTTAGCCTTGTCTTCCTCTTTGCTTGTTTTTTCATCCTTCTCTTGATTTTCCATAACATTTCCTTCCTCCTGCTCCTGGGCCATCTCATGTTACGACTCCTCCACCTTTTCTTCATCACCATTACCATCCTCACTTTCCACTTTTGAGTCCTCCTCCTCTGTCGTGTTTCCACCCAAACTATCAAGAATCTCTTTAGTTGAGGAGTCATTATCCTCTTCATCTTTCTTTTCCACACTATCTTGCAAACTATCAGTACTTTTCTCCTCAAGGCTCTGCAATTTTTTGTTACTTTCCTATCCCTTCGACGCTGCCATAGCCAGTCTTTTTGACCTCCTTCCGCCAAGGTTTAATCCTTCCATCTCATTATCATCAAGTATGGTAATTGTGTCCACCTCTTCTCCAAGTTTGTGTAGAATCAATTTCCTCCTCTTTTTATCCCCCATCTCCATCTAAACATTCTTTCTTTTCTCAGGTGTGATCATAAGAAAATCCTTCCACATAGTAGTATCAGGGCTTTGGGAATTCTTACTGGATTTTTTAAGGGCTTTGGGATTTCTTACTAGATTTTTTTGGTGTGGGGTGGGGACGGTCTTCAAGAAGCTTGATTTTCATCAATCTTTGGGGTTTTAGGTCTTTAATCAACTTGAGAACATGGTTTTTCTATGGGGTGCTAGATAGCACAAATTTGCATATGGATTTTATGAGGCCCTGGTGTAATGATCGATTGGCCCCATGTGTAAGACTCTGGCTTAGAGAGGAAAATAAAAAGAAAGGAAGATTGATTTTTTCCTGATGTCTTATGTGGTTGAGGATGGGAAAGTGGTATCCATGGATGGTCTGGTAGCACCCTTCAAGGGTAAAATATTTTTTTATAATAAAACAAACATTATGATACAGAGGTGGCATTTTAACCCTAGAGTAACCATTCTGAAATCTTTCAGAATTTTCTTTTCCTTCAAAAAACTTCTCAAAATAGTCCAGATACTTACCATTGCTAACCTTAGCAACCTTTGTTCCTTCATAAGCCAAACTCATCGCTTCCACAATTAACTTCTCATCCACCTTAAACTAGAGCCCACCCAGATTAACTTCACCATCTCTCCATGCATTATCAAACTTGTAGCTGATTTTTTGGTTGCATACCTCCATTGTTGCAAAATACGGAGTGAAACCCACCTGCTCAAAAAGACCCTAGAGCTCCTCATTGTTGTGGAGTGAGTCATATTTATGAGGTTTGGTATGCTTCCTTGGGCCTTGCATTATGTTATCTGGTGTTGGAATATGGATTCTAGTGTTGTCATTGATGGAAACTGAAGTCATTATCTCGGTCCGCAGATCAGGATCTACTTACACCGGCATAAATTATAGTAGGCAGTGTGTTACCAGCATAAAATATGAAGAACAGGGTATTCGGTCAGCCAGTCAATCTGTATACTTCACTGGATCACCATTTTGTGTTGTGGACCCCTAGGAAGGTTGTTAAGCATGTATGTTACCTTATTGGTAATTTTTGTGGTGTTGTAGCTATCGTTGTACAAGTTAAGAGATTTGGTAGAATGATTTATTGTTTATTTTCTCATTATGGCTGACCTGGTGTATATAACATGTCACAGATGTATAAGGAGTAGTTGTTTTAATATATCTTGTGTTGGAAATTTTGATTTGGTCCCATCTATAGTCTAGCCAACTTGTGTGGGTGCACATTAATTTTAATTGGTGATTTGAGCCGAGTGTTGGAGAATATTTCATGTTTTGTTGGAGCCGCCTTAAGTGATTAAAATCTTTGCTAGCAAATATATATATGAGATCGGTAATTCATTTTTAAAAGTGTGTCTATGATGTTGTAACAAGGTGTGTGTGCAAAAAAGTTTAGAGTAGTGGTATGAGCGTATATCAAAGGATCTGTTGAGTGAATTTTTGCTTGTGCAGTAGAAGGGTTGTTGTAGCATAACAGAGCAGACCAGAGCAGAAGTGAAAATTGGATAGAAGGTCCAGAATCTATTTTATGTGCTTCACCAAAACTGAATCTAGACATTTGTAGATGTTATCTTTTGAGTTCATTTTTTTTGTAATCACAAACATTTTGTAAGGCAGTGAGCTTTTCTTATTTTGAGTAGTGAGCTCTAGGCAGTGTGCCTGAATGTAAGTGCATTCCCTTTTTGTTTATACTTTTAACAGGGTATAATATTGTGGACTAACCTCCACTGTGGTTTTTCCCCTAACAGGGTTTCCACATAAAAATATTGGTGTTATGGTGTCTTGATCATCTTGTTTATGTGCTTATATCTTTATTTATGTTCATGTGATGAAAATGATTTAAGATTTGAATTGAAAGTTAAAATTGTTGAACATTGATTCACCCCCCCTCTTAGTGTTCCCTGAGTCCAACAATTGGTATTAGAGCAGGTTCCTCTTCAGAAGTTTAACAACTTGAGGTGGATCTTGGATTACAATGGACTCTAGTGGTCTTCAACAACAACTTATGGTGGAACTTGATGATCTTGATCAGTCTAAAGTAGAAGTCATGGAATTAAGAGAAAATATTATGGATGATGAGAAATTTATTCAATCACTGAAGGATAAAATCAACGAGTCAAGAGAAAAGAGGAAGGAAATTTGTGATCAGCTGAAGCAGAAAGAAAATAAAAACTTGGAAGATGTTGACCTGAATCAGACTCTAAAAGAGATAACTGGAGAATGTGATAAACTTGCTAGAAATAATGCTACTTTGAAGCTTGAGATGGAATCTATGGCAATGAAGTTAACTAAAGAGATTGAAGAAAGAAAGAAGAATGAGGAGAATCTGGGTCAGTCCTTGAAAGAAAAATTTGAAGAATGCAACAGAGTTAATAGTGGATTCATTCAGTTGGAGATTGAACTACAACAATCCATAAACAATGAACAAGAGCTTGAGAGACAAATAGTTATTCTCAGAGATGAGCTTGCTACTACAAATGAGTGTAAGGACAAGTTCGGGATCAGTTTTTCTAAGCTTGATGATATGACTAAAGGATAAAAGGATGCAAATGATAAATGAGGTCTTGGATATGTGAAAGATGAGAGCTCTAGATCTGATTAAAAGGACTCTGAAAAGAAAACTTAGAAGAACAAAGGTAGAAGATATCCGGTAAGGCAGCCCAATGCTCAGAAGTTTAATGGTTACTGCTTTGTTTGTAATAAATTTGGAAATATGGCTTCTCATTGTAGAAGTAAGATAAATTCAAGCAGTCCATCATTTCTCAGTCAATGCTATAGTTGTAATAGGTTTGGTCATAAGTCATTATCTAATACAGAAGTATGTCTGTCAGTGCAAGGAATGTTAAATGCTACACCTATGGAAGATTTATGTCTGTCAGTGCAAGGAATGTTAAATGCTACACCTGTGGAAGATTTGGGCATGTTGCTAATCAATGTAGATCAGGAGGAAATTAGTGGAATGAATGGTCTAAACAAAGAAATCCAGTGTGTTACTATTGCAACATATTTGGTCATATTTCAAGATTCTGCAGGAACATAAACATGGATAGAAGAGGTCTGGTATACAGAGGAATAAATTTACAAAAAGACAACAAAGGAAAAGGAAAAGCATCTGTGGAAGAGATAAGAGATCAGATGAAGGAAACATGGGTAAAGAAGAGTGGATCTAATGAAGTTAATAAGACTGTACTGGAAGCTCCCTCCGGTAATTCATCTAGCAATTGATCTCAGGCCTTTGGCCTAGGGGGAGTTTTTCAAGAAAAATCATTTGATCCCCTATTAGTAGCTGGCACCAGAATGCAGTAAATTATTAGTAGTTGTGGTATAAGTTTGCAAATGCATCAGTGATCACTTTTGTAGAAATATGAAATGTGGAAGATCCGTAGATGAATCTTTCTCTTTCTATTTGAGAGAACAGAGTTACCGGAACTCCTATGGTAAAGAATTTAATGTGGCTAAAAGGTTAGGTGCACAAAGTTATAAAAGGGGTGTTTGGAACCCTCATTTATCACCTTGCACCGAAGTAAAAGAGGAGAGCTTGTGTAGAAAAATATAGAAGAAGTCAAGTAAATTCAGTGACAAATTCATCAGGTACTCCATTCATTTGTAAAATTTATAATTGTGCTCCGTAGAAAAACCCTACTCGGTACGGAAAATGAAGCAAAACAAAGGAACAGTGACTTTGGATGAATATAGTAGTCAGAAGGTCAGGGATGTAAGAAATTTGTTGCCAGTCGGTGAATTGAAGTGGCTTGAAGGTGTGAAACATAAGAATTTGGAAATTTGGAATGAGTCTCCTTATTTCGCCAATGCGGAAGTGGTTCGGTTTATCTTGAATAGATTGGATGTTGATATCCTTACTTTGGATAAACCCTATCAAATTTCAAAGGATATAATTAGAAATCTAAGAGGATTATTCAATATTGGATATGTCCAAAAAAGAAGTTGATTTGAAATGTTGAAGTCGAAGCCCTAACCGGTGTAAAAGGAGATCAGAGGACTCTGGTAATTACAATGATCAAAGATCCATTGAAAAGGTACATTGCATATGGAATTTTGTACAAAATTTTCTTCAGAAATAGGGAAGGAGCAACCTTTGCAGGTGTAGTCTACATTGCGCAAAAAATGATAATGGAAGATGAAGAATTTGATCTGTGTGGATTGTTGAAGGATCAATTGATGGAAAATGTGCAATTGACGAAGGATATAGATTACTCTTTCAGGTTTGGTACCCTAGTTATATGCATTATGATGTATTTTCTAAATTTCTTACCCCAGAATGATAATGTGGTATGGAAGGAAAATATACCAATTTGTAAGAAAATCTTTGAGCATTTCAACACTCTTGAAAATGGTGAACAAGTCTATGAAAACTTCTTTAGAAAGTTGTTAGGAAAGTTTGAAGTAGGTGGTGTTCCACTCTTGGTAAAAGCAATTGAAGTTGGATCTTCTTATGGAAAGGCGGAGAAAAAGAAAAAAAGAGAAAGAGTGTTAGCTAATGACGCTCCTCCGACACCTAAGTCAACAAAAATTGAGGGAAAAGGTAAAGAGAAGATGGTTGTGGATATAATCGATGAAGATTCTGATGAATACACACCAAGAGATGAACTGAAACTAGTCGAATCGGATGTGATAATAATAGAAGAAAGTGATGAAGAAGGTGCTTTATTCAAAGAAAAAATAAATTGCAGATTGTTTAGTAAGAAGATGGAATGCAAAAGATAGGTGGCATATGGATAAATGGACCATCATATGAACAAGACTTCATTGAGGACACTCTAGGAAGATACTTTGTGGACAATAACATTGAATTGGAGAATTTGCAGAATGTACTTCCAGAAGAATTAATTGAATGTATTGAGGAGGTTAAGACCTTTGTGCCTTAGGAAAAGAAAGAAGAAGAAATAATCTTACATTTGAAGAATAAATTTAGGCTATCTCTCACCAAACTGAAAAAGAAAATGAATGTGTTAAGACAATACATTGACTCAACAAATAAGATCTACAATTGTTATCTTAGATGGCCTCATGTGGTTGGAAAATACAAGGACAAGTTGGAGCAAATTGAGAATGAGTTGATCAGAATTGGTCAGGATTACAGTATGTTTTAGGACTAGGATGGAGCAATTAAGAAGAAAATTCATGAGTTACAGGTTGAGCATGCAAAGGTTCACTTTTCCAAAAACACTCTTATGGATACTTTTGGGAAAGTGAAGGATCAAGCTAAATGCTAACTGGAGCAAATGATTGAAGTTCTGAAGAAAAAAGAAAAGATGGAAGAAGCCATTACCATTCCTGAATCCCTTGTTCAGGTTATCAACAGGACGTCAGAAAACAACAGTTTGATAATAATTATTGGGATTACAGTAGATGATTGGAAGAAATTTCTTCTGGAGATGAAAGATAAATATAAAATAATTTTATGATTTGAGAGGCAGTTGCTATTCTTCAAATTTTGATCAATTTTTGCATCAAAAAAGGGGGAGAGAGTGCAGTAGGAAGGAGAGCAGAATTTTTTTTGTCATTGATGTCAAAGGGGGAGAGAATGCAGTGAAAAATTCCTTGACATCCAAAGGGGGAGCAATGTTTCTATGAGTTTTGAAGTTTTGAGTTTTGGTTCCGACACTTAGTCATTTTTCACTAAGTGTTGCCATCAATGCCAAAGGGGGAGATTGTTGGAATATGGCTTTGGGAGATTTTTTATGGATTCTATTGTTGTCATTGATGGCAACTAAAGTCATTATCTCGGTTCGTAGATCAAGATCTACTTACATGGGCAGAAATTATAGCAGGTAGTGTGTTACTAGCAAAAAGTATGAAGAATAGGGTATCCGATCAGCCAGTCGATCTGTATGCTTCACCATATCACCATTTTGTGTTGTGGACCCCCAAGAAAGGTTTTTAAGCATGTTTCTTACCTTATTGGTAATTTTTGTGGTGTTGTAGCAATCAGTGTACAAGTTAAGAGATTCGGTAGAATGATTTATTGTTTATTTTCTCATTATGGCCGAGCTAGTGTATATAGCATGTCACAGATGTATAAGGAGTAGTTTTAATATCTCTTGTGTTGGGAATTTTGATTTGGGTCCCATCTATAGTCTAGCCGACTTGTGTGGGTGTACATTAATTTTAATTGGTGATTTGAGCCGACTGTTGGAGAATATTTCATATTTTGTTGGAGTCGACTTAAGTGATTAAAATCTTTGCTAGTGGATATATATATGAGATTTGTAATTTATTTTTTAAAGTGTTTACATGATGTTGTAACAAGGTGTGTGTGCAAAAAAAAATTCAAAGTAGTTGTATGAGTGTATATCAGAGGATCTATTGAGTGAATTTTTCCATGTGCAATAGAAGGATTGTTGTAGCAGAACATACCAAACCAGAGCAAAAGTGTGAATTGGACAGAAGGTCCAAAATTTGTTTTATGTGCTTCACCGGAACTGAATCCAGGCATTTGTAGATGCTATATTCTCAGTTCATTTTTTTTGTAATCACAAACATTCTGTAAGGCAATGAGCCTTTCTTATTTTGAGTAGTGAGTTCTAGGCAGTGTGCTTGAATGCAAGTGCATTCCCATTTTGTTTATACTTTTAATAGGGTATAATAATGTGGACTAACCTCCACTGTGGTTTTTCCCCTAATAGGGTTTCCACGTAAAAATATTGATGTTATGGTTTCTTGATCATCTTGTTTATGTGATTGTATCTTTATTTCTATTCATGTGCTGAAAATGATTTAAGATATGAATTGAAAGTTAAAATTGTTGAACACTGATTCACCCCACCCCCTCTTAGTGTTCCTTGAGTCCAACATCTAGGCTATGAAAATTTTTAGGAACAAGAAGGAAATCACTTCTATTACCTTTGGCGTCCTCTACACTCACAATAGGTAATTCCACACTCTCAGTTCTAATGGTGATTATGTGACTATTCATTTGAAAAGCAGTCGACTTAGGGTTTTTTGTACGATGCATAGAAGAGCTCACTCCTCATTACCACCTTTTCACCTATCATCATTATTGCTTTTGACAGCTCTACCTCACTTTCTTGCAATAATAATATTTATTTTATTCTTTCTTTTATTATTGTTACAAATGCAAGTCCATTTGTCACATCGAAGATCAGACTTAAGATTATTCCTCATACAATTTATTTCCCTATTTAAATCTTTCATGTCAAGGTAAAAAATTGTGTCATTCAGTCATCCTTTCCATCATTGGAATTTCCTTTTATTGGGATTTGGAAGTCCTTTTACAATATGCCTCTAACAACATCCAATCATCTTGCCAGCTTGCATCTGTGGGTTCCACATCCTCGTAAGCCTTCTCACCCCTCCATTCTTATTAATAATTAAAATTACCATCCTCATAATCCCTTGCTTGAGTATTTTTCTCTGTCTATTTGCTGCTAAGACTTCTTTAATTTGATTAGGAAGATTAGAGAAGTCCTAATTTATTAAAATTTCCTGATTTACACCAAGGTTGGCCATCACATCCACCACCTTATTACCTTCCCTTAAAGAGTGGAAAATTTTTACACATTGAATCTCTTGTAACATACTTTTGTAATCTTCCAACAGATCTCTAATTTCCCAAGGAATATTTGCCATATTGTTGAGAAAATATATTATTAGCTTTGAGTCTCCTATAATTACCTTGATGTACCCCCCTCTCTAAGAAGTCTAACTCCTATCCAAACGACATATGCCTCAATGAAGTTGTTCGTTGTTGTTCCCAAGCCTTTCTTGTATCCAATCAAATAGGCACCCTTATCATCCATTATTACTCCACCAACAACAACCCGTCTAGGATTCCCATTTGAGCAACCATCAAAGTTACATTTCACCCATCCTAGATCTAGGGGAATCTAGAAAGTACTCCTAATAATATGTTTTAGCAAATTAACATTATTTAATTCATGGGAAAGCTCCCATTGTTGTTTTATGCTTAGCTCTTGCTGTGTTGGGTTTTTCTTAGCCTAATTGTACTTGCAACTTTCCACATTTTCTTGAATTTTTCTTTTAACAATTAAACATCACTCCCTACTAGTTCTTGCAGTCTCCCTAAACACCCTATTATTTCTCTCTTTCCACAAGCCCCAATCCAAAAATGGGGGAATCTATCCCCACAGATCACTAATTATATTGTGGGAATAAGGGCAGAAGCTCCATCCTTCCACAAATATTTGGACATTGGCTAGAAAAACCCACTCCACCTTCAGAGTATTGAGAAAAAAACTCTAGACTCTTGGGCATAAGAACATTGAAAAAATAGATGCATGATAGTTTCCTCTTCTTCATTACAATGACTACATCTATTGACAAGGTACCAACCTCTTTTTCTTAGGTTGTCTATAGTGAGGGTCTTACCATGTATAACCATCCACCAGAAGTAGTTAATTTTTGGGATTAGATTCTTCTTCCAAACCTTGAGCTAGTCAAAAGAACCTAAAACTAGAGTTTGTTGTATCATTGAGTCATAGGCTGATTTAACTGAGAACCCACAAGTAGCATTTTTTGTCCAGATCCATTCATCCTTTCTGTTTCTTGAAAAGAGGTCAGGATTTCCAATTTTTTTCATAAGTAGGTCAATAGCAGAATCCCAATTCTATTTTCTGCTTCACCTAAGAATAACATTATTTAGGTAGTCCTTGAAGCTTTTCCACCTGGGTCGCAATCCTTCCCACACTAGATAATTATAAAAAAAAATTCCAATGTCTCTTTTCAATCTCATTCTGATTTTTTGGAGATTTCTAGAGGCCGACAGTGGGGCCAGTGTGGACCAGGGGTCTTCCCAAAAATTAATATTCAGCCCATTACCAATCCTCATTTTTACACCTCTAGTCAGAAATCCTCTAGTTTTAATGACATTATTCCAAAACATAAAACAACTAGCGTCCTTAGTTTTAAGATACTTTTCCCTTAGGATTGTAGCCCATTCTTTTTCATTTTCTAGGAGAAACCAACTCATTTTTTCCACCAGAGTCTTGTTGAACAATTTTAATCTTATGATTCCCATCCCTCCTTCTTTCTTTGAGGCACACACCTTATCCCATTTGATGAGTGCCATTCTTTTCCTTTCCTCCACTCTTGACCATAAAAATCTTCTTTGAATTGTTTCAATTCTCTCAACAATATATGTTGGTATATTAAACATTGAAAGATAATAGACTGGAATGTTCTGAAGAGAAGCCTTTAAAAGCTGATTTTTTCCTGCCAAGCTCAACAATTTGCCTTTCCAACTAGCCAATTTTTTTTGGACTTTCTCCACTATATAGTTCCAGTAGTTGATGTTCAACTTTCGAGAGAAAAGAGGTAGGCCAAGATAAGTAGCAGGTAACTCCGCTTCCTGACACCCCAAAATCCTTATCACTTTATTTTTCACAAGCAAGCTAGTATTGAAAAAATAAATTTTGCTTTTTTGGTAATTTATACACTGTCTTGACATTTTAGCATATTTGTCGAGAATAGTTTTCCATTTTTTAGCTTCAACCACCGAAGCATCCCCCATAAGAATGGTATCATCAAAAAAATTTGATGTAAGGCTAGGGTTAAAGAAGCGGCACAAAAACCATTCAGAGACTTATTATTAAGTTGTTTTTGTATGTTGCGGCCAAGAGCCTCTACCACAATGACAAAAAGGTAGGGATATAAGGGGTCTCCCTGTCTCAACCCCCTACCAGGTGAGAAAAATACAAGGGAAATACCATTAACTAGGACCACGTACTTCGGGGTAGTGACACAAGCTTTTATCAAATTGAGGAATCTACTTGTGAAGCCAATTTTTTCCAAAATAGCAAATAAAAAATTCCAAGAAACCCTATCATAGGCTTTGGAGATGTCTAATTTCAATACCATACTTGTATTTTTACTATAATCCATAGAGTGAAAGATTTCATGGGTGTAGATTGTTGCATCCAATATTTGTCTACCTTGAACAAAAACCTTTTGGTTAATAGCAATCAATTTTCCTAAGACTAGTTTTACCCTGTTAACAATGATTTTGGAGAAAATATTATAAGTTGTGTTGCATAGACTTATTGGTCTATAATCATTCATTGAAGTAGCTTCATTGGTCTTAGGAACAAGGGCCAAAAAGGTGGTATTCATTTTATTCAAGAGTCTACTTGATCTAAAAAATTCTTTAACAACTGTAGAGAGGTCCGTAGACACAATCTCCCAGTAGACTTGGAAGAAGCTGGAAGGGAATCCATCAGGTCTAGGAGCTTTGAAAGCTCTAAAAGATAAAACAACCCCCTTCACCTCTTTCATAGTGATAGTCTTAGTTAATTATTTTAGGTCTTCCTTTGTTTAATAACATTAGGTATAACCTATAGGAACTCCCCTAAATCTAGATTGTCAACCCTTGAAAGATCTAGATAATTTGAAAAGAAGGGAACAACCTCATTTGCTATTTCTTCTTCCTTTTCAAGTTTGATGCCATTAGAGGTGGTAAGAGATCTGATCCTTTTTCTTCCTCTATGCTTCATAGTAGATTGGTGGAAAAACTTAGTATTCCTATCTCCTTCCTTAAGCCACTGAATCCTTGATTTCTGTTTCCAGAAGATTTCCTCCTTACTTATTTTATACCATTGGGATCTAAGCTCCCTTTCTTTGATGTAGATCTCATCATTACAATTTTTTGCCTCCATTTGATCTTAGACTTCCTTAATATTCAAATTTAGGTCCCTCTTAGTAGTAAAGATGTTACCAAAAGTGTATTTGTTCCATCCTTTAACCTTTTCCTTAATTCTTTTTAACTTCTACATTAGCCTAAACATCGGCATGCCAACACAAGGTAGGTTCCAACATTCCTCAATTAGAGATTTAAAATCTGGGTGAAGGGACCACATAATTTCATACATGAAGGGGTAAGGTTTTTTAATCACCCTATCATCCCATTCTCGAAGAAGAGCATTATGGTCAGATCTCATTCTAGGAAAGGCAGTAAGAGATATTCTGCATAATTTTCCAATTAGAGATCATAAATCTATCCAGCTTAACTTGGATGAGTTGATTTCCTTTCCTTCTGTTAGTCCAAGTAAAGTGGGAACTAGTAATATGGATATCCATTAGTCCCACCGAACCAAGATAGCTTGAAAGATCCATCATACTCTCAAAGTAGTCCATTAGACCTCCTTTTTCCTCAGAAGGGTAAAACAGGGAATTAAAATCACCTCCAAGCATCCATAGTTCATCTTTGTTGTTAGTCATAACTCCATCTAGAAAATTCCATAAATCCATCCTATCCAACATTGAATTGGGGCCATATATATTACCCATATTCCATTTAATGGAGGTATCTCCATCCTCCATACAAATCAAGAGACTATTCTTATTCTTAAATTTCAACTTGCCACTAAACTGGGACAAATTACAGTAGGTAGCAATCCCTCCAAAGGCCCCCTCTGCATCACTGGCTTCAAAACCAAGACCAGGCCAAAGCTACTTCAAGGTTTTCTCAAAACTTTCCTTTTTCATTTTTGTTTCCTGGATCAAGAGGATATCAGGTTTCACCTTAGCTAAGTACGCCTTTAACACATGTTGTTTATATGGGCCATTAAGATCCCTTACATTCCAAGATAGAATCTTCATAATTTCAAAGACCTAAGGAGCAGTATCAGACTGATACTACCCCAAGTGGGAGGTCGACCCCCCTTCCTTTTTTATTTGTTCCCTGCTAGTGAATCAAGGGTTTTTTGTTTCTCTGCTGCCACATCTTTTGTTGTTTCTTTGACTCTTATTTCTTTTGATTGGGATCTGCCTACTTTGTTATTTCCTCCCACATCTATTTTTTTCTTTTTTTGTGATTTGGTGTTTATCCATCCTTTCTCATCTTTTCTTTGTGGCGTTCGCTCCTCCTCCAAAATTGGTTCATGGTGGTCCTAAGTTGGAGTCAAAAGCTATTCCTTTTGGCTTATAATTTCCCCTTCCTCCTACACTTCATTTTGTTGTTCTTATTGAGGTATTGAAGGTGAAGTTTTTCCCTTATTTTCCTTTTCTTTATCTAAATCTAGAAGTTTCTCTAAAGATGGCGGGGTGGATGGTTTGTTGGCAGCCTCTAAAAACAACCTTTCCTGATTATCTTTTGGAATATTTTCCTGATCTGGGTTAAAGGATTTTTTTGTGAGTAGCAGTTCTTTATTAGGTTTTGAGGTATTAAGTTCCTTTGAACTATTCATCAAAGTCATATTATTCAAAGAAGCATTCATTTGTGTCTCAATTTGGGGAATCTTAGGCTCAAGAGGAGCTATTTTACAAGCATCCTATAAGTGCCCAAATTTATTGCATCCCTAACAAAAAACCGTAGCCCTCTCATATTCTAAAGGTTGAGCCCATTTTCCAAACTTGGATTTTAAGGTAACAAAAGTGGGTAGGACTGTATTAACCTCTACATTAACACAAATTTTGTTACACCCTTAATATTATTGTACATCGGGTTATGAATAGTCGGCTTGTGGCTATCTTAACTCTCTATTAAGTCATATTATCATTAGTATATTGTTATTTAGTTGTTTAGGTCGGCCTAAGTCTTATATAGGTGTTTCTAAGTCGGCTTAGGTGATATCCTTGGCATAAATAGGTATATATAGGAGGTTGTGAGTCTTATTTCATCATCAAGTGTGAAGTGTGTTCTCATTAGAGATATTTGGAGGATTTCCCCCTCGAAGTGGCTTGTTATACTCAGTTATTATCAAGTATTTGCAGCATATTTCATATCATATTCTTCTATTGTGCAAGTTATTTCATAACAAGTGGTATCAGAGCATGATCTTGGCACCATAGAGGCAAGGTTTTTCTCAATTTTAGAGGCGATTTTGGGAAGAGCATATCTTTCAGATTTTGGTGAATTTTTTTCTGATTTTTAAAGGATTTTTGAATAACATATTGAAGAAGCTACAATCCAGATTTCAAAATAATTGGAGCAGAATTAAGCGAATTATTGTAGAATTAGGGTTTCTACACTATTTTTTTGGAATCTACATATCTCGCACATCTTATTGAATTGGAGTCTGATTTTTATTGGGTTTTTGAAGACGTAATAAAGGATATTACAGTAAAAATTTTAGAGAATTTAAGTTTCATTTGTGTGATTTATTTCAACATTAGTGGTTTCCATCATGCCGGGGCCTGCAACAAGGGGTAAAAAGAATGTCACTCCGAGGAAGACTCCTAATAAGGATGGTGAAACAATCAAGGATATTACTCATAATGAGGAAATAAATAAGTTAAAGGAAGAAATTTCCTCAATTAATGGATATGTGTGACCTAAGAGGAGATATATCAGACATACGAAACATGTTAAGCACCTACATGGCTGAATCAAGAAAGGATTTCTCAAGCGGCCAAGGTGAAAATTCTAGGTCAGCTACTATTGACACAAGATTTAGTACTCCTATGGGACCTAGGAATTTATTTCCAAAGGTGGATATGTGCAAGTTCAATGGTAAGGATCCTCTAACATGGATAAACCAAATGGAGAATTTTTTTGAAGTACACCAAATCCCAAATGGACAAAAGATCATGATGGCTTCCTTATATCTAGAACCAGATCAATTCATTTGGTATCGTTGGCTTTGCACTCATTGAAGTAAAAAGGGGCTCACCATCTCATGGTCAATTTTTATAGAGGAACTCCAAGCACAATATAGCAATAGCGTCACAGACAACTTCTTCAGCCAGCTAGCTAAACTTCAACAAATAGGATCAGTTAAGGATTATATTCAGCGATTCCAAAATCTATCCTTAAGGGTGGATACAATTACGGAGGAAAAATTGAATGACTTATTCTTGGGTGGTCTCAAGGATCACATCCAATATGAGGTACACATGTTTAGCCCTAGTTCCATAAATGAATCTTTTATCTTAGCACACAGGGTAGAGGAGAAGTATTTGATTCCTAAGAAGCAAGGGGCTAATGTGACAAGAGAGAAAGGATATTCAACACAACCTACTAAGTTGACTCCACAAAAAATTGAGGAGAAAAGAGAAAAAGTCTTGTGTTTCAATTGTGATAGCAAATACAGTCGAGGACATAAATGTAGTGAAAAGAAATTGTTTTATATTGAAGGTCCCAATGAGGAAGAAGAGGAGGAACCCATACTAGAAGATGAAAGGGAGTCAAATGAGGAATCACATGATTCTCAACCAATAATTTCTTGTCATGCACTCTCAGGTTTCAGTGCTCCACAAACTCTCAAGGTGGTGGGGTTCCTAAGGAAGCAGAAGGTAACAATGTTGATCGACTTAGGTAGTACTCATAATTTCATCAACAAAAAGTTAGCTACTTGTCTAAATTGTTTCATATATCTAGCTCCAGAGTTTCAAGTTTTGATTGCAGATGGTGGTACAGTTAGTTGTTCAGGGAAGTGTCATAGCATTAAATTATCCATGGGAGATTATCAACTTGATACCCCAATGTATGTGATATCCATGGGTGCAGCAGATATTGTTTTGGGAGTATAATGGCTTACTACATTAGGAACAATTGAGATGAACTTCCAAGAACTATTCATGAGATTTCAATCAGAAGGAAGGCTAGTAGAGCTAAGGGGGTTGAAGGAAAAATCTCCACAAATGGTAAGCTCTCATCAAATGCAAAAGTTGCTTAAGAAAGGAGTGGATGGATTTGTGGCCCAACTATGTTCATTAGAAGTCTCTCAATCTAATACTCCTGCTCATCCAGATTTGCAAGCTATAATTGATCGTCACTCAGTTGTTCTTGGAGATATGACTAAAGGACTTCCTCCTAAGAGGGATCATGATCATGCCATATGGTTAGTCCCAGGGAGCCAACCACCGAACATCAGGCCTTACAGGTATCCACACATAAAAAAGAGTGAGATAGAAAATATTGTTGAAGAGATGCTAAAGGCAAGAATCACCAGGCATAGCCAATGTGCTTACTCCTCGCCTGTGGTGATGGTACGTAAGAAGGATGATACTTGGTGCATGTGTCCAAATTATAGAGTGCTCAACATGTACACCATTAAAGATAAGTTTCCAATTCCAGTCATTGATGATTTGCTAGATGAATTAAATGGAGCTATGTTTTTTACCAAGTTAGATCTTAGATCTGGTTATCACCAAATTTGGATTAAGGAGGAAGATATTTGTAAGATAGCATTTCGACTCATGAGGGTCATTATGAATTTTTGTGATGCCATTTGGTCTTACCAATGCACCATCTACATTCCAAAGTTTGATGAATTCCATTTTTAAGAAGTTCTTGAGAAAGTTTTTGTTAGTATTCTTTGATGATATATTGAATTTATAGCAAGACTTGGGAAGAACATTTGCAACATGTGGACCAAGCATTACAAATACTTGAAGATCATAAACTCTATGCTAAGCCATCCAAGTGTGATTTTGGTCTTACAGAGGTGGAGTATTTGGGACACATAGTTTCACATGGAGGGAGTAAAGGTGGACCCTAACAAAATTAAGGCTATCATGGAATGGCCTATTCCAAAAACCATTAAGAAACTGAGAGGATTCTTGGGATTGACAGGGTACTATAGAATATTTGTGAAGAATTATGGTAGTATAGCAGCACCTCTCACCACTCTATTGAAGAAGGATTCTTTTCATTGGAACAAGTCTGCCAATACAACATTTGAGAGATTGAAGGAGGCTATGTGTACAACTCCAGTACTTGCCACTCCTGACTTCACCAAGGAATTCATTGTGGAATGTGATGCTTCTGGAACTGGGATAGGAGCAGTGCTCATGCAAGAAGGTCGACCAATTTCTTTTCAGAGTCGTTAATTAAAAGGTAAGAATCAACTAAAACCTATTTATGAGAAGGAAATGCTAGCAATACTCCATGCAGTGAAACAATGGCGGCCTTATCTATTGGGTAGACATTTAAAGATTAAGACAGATCATGATAGCCTAAAATATTTTTTGGAACAATGACTATCTTCTGAAGAGCAACAAAAATGGGTCACTAAGATGTTAGGATATGAATTTGAGATTGTATATAAGAAAGGGAAAGAAAATATTGTCATAGATTCACTGTAAAAGAAGGATGAGAAAGATGAAGCCTTATTGTGTGCCCTTTCAATATTACAAGCAAATTGGGTGGAGGAAGCCAAAGCAAAGTGGAAAAATGATGTTGCGACAAGTAATCTCTTCGAACAATTAAAAAGTGATCCTAGTAGTTCAGATAAGTTTTGTTGGAAGGGAGATACTCTTTGGTATAAATAGTGTTTGTATCTTTGCAAGAATTCCAGCCTTAAAATCGAGATTCTCACAGAGTTGTGTGAGTCTCCAGTGGGTGGTCATTCAGGATTTTTGAAGACATATCATCGAGTCAAGCAAGATTTCTTTTGGGAGGGGCTAAAGGGTGACATTCAAAAAATTGTGGCTGAATGTTTGGTGTGTCAAAGGCATAAAGGGGAGACAATTAAGACACCAGATCTCTTGCAACCCTTATCTATTCCTAGCCAGCGTTGGGAAGAGGTATCCATGGAATTCATCACAGGGCTTCCCAAATCTAAAGGTCATAATGTCATCATGGTGGTAGTTGATTGGCTCACTAAATATGCACATTTCATTGCATTAGCACATCCTTTTATAGCAAGTGTAGTGGCTAAAGATTTTTTGGAGAATATCCAAAAGCTACATGGTACACCTAAAGTTATTGTTAGTGATCGTGATCCTGTCTTCACTAGTCACTTTTGGAAAGATTTATTCTCATGTTTGGGTACTCAGTTGGCTCTTAGCTCTTCATACCACCCTCAATCAGATGGGCAAACAGAGGTTGTTAATAAGTGTTTGGAAGGATATCTATGTTGTTTCACTTCAGAGAAACAGTCTCACTGGGTAGATTGGCTACCACTTGCGGAATGGTGGTATAACACTTCTTTTCATAGCTCATCAAAAATGTCTCCATTTTTGGCACTTTATGGATATCATCCTCCTTCCATCACATCATCAATTAAGGTGTCCCCAAGAGTTCTAGAAGACCACTTGCTTAACAACAAGTACTTTCAGGACTCAAGGAGAATTTAGCCATGGCACAAAATCGAATGAAACAACGTAGACCAACATCATAGTGAAAGAAGTTTTGAAGTTGGGGATTGGGTCTTCTCTGATTGCAGCCTTATAAGAAAATCTCACTAAAGCAGCAAAAGAAAGAATAATAAGTTGTCTCCAAAGTATTATGGTCCATACCAAATCATGAGAAGATCGAGTGTTGCCTACAAGCTTGAGTTGCCACCAACAACAAAGATACATCCGTTTTCATGTTTCCTGTTTGAAGAAGGTAATTGGGCATAATATTCCCACTCAAAAACACTTCCGAAAGCTGGATGAAGAAGGAAGAATCATTTTGGAACAAGAGTGCATTCATCAAACATGCACAAAGAAGCTGAGGAATAGAACTATCACTAAGTATCTCATCCAATGGAAGAATTTACCAGTTGAAGATGCCACATGGGAAGACGAGGAGTTCATTCAAAAGTTTCCAAACTTGATTAGCATTGAGGACAATGCTTCTTTGAAGAAGGAGGGCATGCTACGCCCTTAATATTATTGTACATCGGGTTATGAATAGTCGGCTTGTGGCTATCTTAACTCTCTATTAAGTCATATTATCATTAATATATTGTTATTTAGTTGTTTAGGTTGGCCTAAGTCTTATATAGGTGTGTCTAAGTCAGCCTAGGTGATATCCTTGGCATAAATAGGTATATATAGGAGGTTGTGAGTCTTATTTCATCATCAAGTGAGAAGTGTGTTCTCATTAGAGATATTTGGAGGATTGCCCCCTTGAAGTGGCTTGTTATTCTCAGTTATTATCAAGTATTTGCAGCATATTTCATATCATATTCTTCTATTGTGCAAGTTATTTCATAACAAATTCTTGCATAGACTAATCTTTTTTTAAGAAAAGTAACTTTGTCAATGGTGACTAAAGAACCAAAGGAGTCAAATATTCCTTTAAAAACCTTATGATTCCAAAACTCAAGTGGAAACCTAGGGAGCCTAACCCAGGTTGGAGCAACTTTCCCCAAATCAGCAGAGGCGTCAAACCTTGGTTTCCACTTGCATAAAGACAATATTTTTAAAGCCACTATCAAAAGCCCACGGTACACCTATGAGGACCTTTAACATATCCTTGGGGATAAAAAAGGTAAATAGAAAGAGACCCTTGGGCATAGCACTTATAGAAATTCTTTCTTTGAGTTTCCAAGTGTCAGAGGCTCATTTTCATACCTGGTCTATATTGGGTCATCTAGCGAAGAATTTACCCACCAAGGATAGCTTCAAACCCTCCATAACATCATTCAAGATTACATCTAGGATGTCCAGTTCATCCCCCACCATATTACAAAAAGTCGACACATAATTCTAAGATGTCCTTGTTGAAGTTTTACTTCCAACAAGCTTTTCCACATAGGAGGCCGTTTGGGCTTTTGGGCCTAAATAGGACTTGCCTTCAGGAGAAAAAATAGTGTTTTTCAAACCCCAAATGATGGAATATGCACAGTGCACAGGGAGATTTTAGTTCTCCTACACAGAGAGGAAGCATTATTTTGGGAAACAATAAGATGCTTTGGTGGGGGAGCCTGCATGGGGCCCCCTCCAGGGTGATTCATCAAGTAGTAGAGTAGCAAAAATTCAAAATTCAAAGCATGCGAACAAATTAGTTAGAGTAGTTAGATTTTTCCTAGATTAGCTCTTTAGCTCTCATCTATAAATATGAGAGATCTTTTGTAATTTTTACCTTTAATCTTATGCAATGAAGTGATTCCCAAATTGAGACTCAAATTTGATACTTTGTGTTCAAATTGTAAGATCAATTCCAATTAATAAAGAGGAAAATTTTGATATCAAACTTTGTGTTGAATCAAATTTGTATGAGTGAGGATGTTCTTATGTCATTCTTCTTGATTTATCTTGTGTTGATTGGATAAGTGGTGTTTCTTTATTATGATTCAAGGACTTTCAAGATAAGTTATATAAACTTTGTGTTATATTATTTACTTGAAATTGTGTGTGTTGAAATTGTTTCTTGGTGGAGAATTATCAAGACTTTGAGCTTGTAGTTATTCACTTCCTAGATCAGTGGTATTATTAGTTGACATACTATGTGCTCCAACTAGTGATATGATTATTTTAAAATATTTTTGAAGGATAATTTGAATACTTTGTGCTTGAGATCATTCACTTGGTGTGTGAATCCTTTTTGTAAACTAAGTTGAAATAATTTGTGCTTCAACTTACGTCATTGGTTACTATAGAACTCTCATTGAAGGTAGTGAAAAGACTCTGTGATTTTGTGTTCCTTTCAGTCACTTATCACATATTTATACTGGTACTCTTTGATTATTCAAATGTTTAATCAGGAATATTAGTGATTACTATTTAGGTTAATATTATAAGTGTAGAAGCATTGTTAAATATTATCATGAAACATTGTAAACATATTTTTTAAAAGAAGAGAAAATGATGAATGTAACACACCCCCCACATGGTTAAAGCTAGTGTAAATACCTTTAGCTTAGCATAGTTTACTTTTTTTCAATAAGCAGTAAGAAGGGAGACTCCCCTTTCTGAGAGGAGATATTTATCTCATCATAACTATGATTGAAATCATTATATTGATCTATTTTTGCATCCTAAAGATGGATCACAGAGTGTGATCCAAAATGTTGATCCAAAAAATATACACACAGTTTAATCTAGAAGTATAACTCTCCTACACTATTTTGTAATTTGTAAAGGGATTACACAATATTCACCCAACAAGAAGCAAGTCATTTTAGCATTTATTAGGGTCAAATAATGGGATCAAGAATGGATCCTAGATCTGGATCTTCTTGCAAAGGGTTGCATAGGATTTTGAACCTTGTGAGGTCAATTTATTTCATAGTCCAATTTAGGTTGATTTATTAAGATGTACCAAAACCCTAAGGAAAACTTAGGGCATGATAGGAATTGAAGATCGTAAAGGACAAAAGTGTGTCAAGATCAAAGATCCCAACTAGATCATGGGTGGAAACTTAATTCACTACCCATAAAAACCAAACACTCAAATGAAGAAAAAAAAATGAAAAAACGAAGAAAAGACCACCAAGAACAAAGAAAACATAGAAAGCAAGAACAAAAGGAAAAATGAACAAAATCTACCTTGAACATGAACTCGAAGAAGAAACCATGAGCAAAACAATCAGCAAGATGCCCCACAATCCTAAAACACACCCCACAACTCTCACAACTTGAGTTCTTAATAACTAAATGTAATTATTAACCCATTCAAGTTGGAAATAAAAATTTTAATTTGGAGATCCATTCGTGTGAACTAGACTACCATTAATGCAGTAGGTGGGTGAAATTTTGGAGTCGAGACAGATATGAGGATCGAGACCCGAAGTAGAGAGTTCGGTCAAAACTTCCACTCCCAAACATATCAAGGTAGGAAAGGAAAGAAAAAAAAAGTGGGGTTGGGAGGAAGGAAAGGATTTGGACCAAAGACAAAATTTTCAAATCCAAACCCAAATTTTGATCCCAATAATAAGACAATATAGGATTGAGAAACCAAATCAGATCTGGACCTTTTAGAAAAGGTCCAAGATCTGATTTAGGACCCAAATACCAATAAGGAAAAGAACAAGAAGAGTTAGGAAACCAATAAGACCTAGACCTTTTAGAAATATCTAAAGTATATTTTGGGACCCAAAACTCGCCAATCAAAAACAAAGAAAAGAGGTCTCAAAAAAGCAAACACTCCCATGACCAGAATAAAAGGAAAGCAAGAGGGGAAAATTGACTGGAAAAGAAGAAACTCCTAGGACCCAAGAAAAGGAAAACAACAAGGGAAAGACAAAAAAATAAAAAAAGCAATAAGAAAATAGCAAACAAAGAGGGGAACCCATTTTAAACCAAAGGGAAAATGGGGATGGCGATGCCAGGCATAACATGTCCCATGAATCTAACTAAGTTTAGGCATCCTAGTTCTATGTTTGGGTAGTTTTGCATTGCCCAGCCTTAGTTAAAAATCTACGCAACATAGTTTAGAAAGCTTGGTTCTATGTTTGGGTGATTTCGTATTGGTTGAATTAAGCCCAAAATTCTTTTGACTTAGATTGGGCAGCCTAACTCTATGTTTGGGCAGTTCTGTATTACCCAAAATTTAACCAAACTTAGCCCAAAATTAGTCTATCTCAACTTAGGCAACCTCATTCATAACTAGGCAACCTCATAACCAGTTTGGATAACATCATAATATTTTGGGTGGCCTCATACCCAATTTGGGCGACCTTTTTTTAATTGGATCAAAATCTCAAATTTCATTGAATATCTTTGAATAGACAACCTTGTCCTATGTTTGGGTGGTCTTATTTTTTATACAAAAACCAAAGAGAAATTCAAGGTCAAAACATGGTCATAGCTTCCCAAACACTTAGAAAACAATCAAGCACCATCCATTCAACATTTCAATTGTAGCGTCGTAAATTGTCACCCATGAAAATTTCACACTATATTTTTCTCCCCCTAAATTATTGGACCTAATTAAGCTCCTAATTTCTAAAATAATGCATTCCACAACTTATTTTAAATATTTTCCGATAATTTGTAAGCATTAATTTATTTTTTTTGTCATTTAATACTATCCCCAACACTTTAAACCCTCAAAAATAGGGTTGGTAAATTGGCGCCTAGGGCGCCTATGTCTCCCTATTTTGGATCTAAATTTAAATATGTTGGTGTTGGAATTTTATTATTTGAAATTTAAATATTTAAAACTGATTGTTGAGATTTAATTTTTAGGAAATTAGAATAAATGCCTATAAATACCTAGTTAATGCATCATTTGAACATTAAGTGAAATTAACAAGAAGCAATAAGGCAAACTTATGACCAAGCAATTATTGAGAGCATTATTTAGCAAGTCAAGTGTTGACATTAGAGATTTCTTACAACAATTCAAGATCCAACATCATGTCAAAGTTTATCTGATTTCATGTTCATGTTATTATTGTTTTGTGAATGCTATCCTTTTTTGTAGGTCTCCAAAGCATTCAAGCATTTAAGAAAATCAAGAAAGAGAGATCGAAGATCCTTGAGGTAATGTGTATGACTTCAGTCTATTGCAAGTATGAGCAGTTGGTGTTTTCATTAATATCTATAGTTGAGTGAGATGGTTGAAATAGTGTAGTTGATGCTTTGATTAGTTGCATTATGTTGTCATTAGTAAAGCTACTGGTGTCAACCTCTAGTGTTGCTTCTATCTATGGTGCTTGGTTTCTAAGTTCTTTTGAGAAAATTTGATAAAAAGAGGAAACAATGTGTTGTAGTGGTGAGTGAAAAAGTTGTGTTTTGGTTGTGCTCCACATTTATTTTTAGATATGTTGGTGAGAAGTGTACAAAGCTATTGTATTCAAGAGATGGTGTGTTGGATCGTGGTATAGTAGAAATTGTGTTCACTAGTGTGTGACTGTGTATTGCAAAGGTGTCTGGGAGAAATGTTTGTACTCCACGTTTCTCCATACTTATGTTTCAAGTCTTTCGATTCTAAAGGTGTGTTGATGGTGCTGATAATTTTACCTCAATCAAGAGGGTTTGAGGTTTTGTTCTTCAGAAGATGGTTGTTAAGTAACAGTGTATGGCATAGTTGTTTGAATAGATACACCTATACATTCTTAAGGTGGAAGTTATTGTGAAGGATTTTATTGGATTTTAGGGTGTTTGAGGAATAATCTAGAACATTTTCAAGCATGGTGTGTGGTTTGTAAGTCATCCTGGTTTGAGGAAGCGTGTAATTAAAATTTTAATGGTGTTTTGCATGGGAACAACTGACCTAGTGTTTACACTATATGTGAAGGATAAATATTGTTTGTGGTAGTATGTAGTTGAGTGGTGTTTCTGATTTGGGTCCAAATTAAGTTTTGATGTGGTCCACATTCACTTCTATCCACCACATAAGTGTTTTGGTATTGACCTAATTTGAATTTGCATGTTTGAGGTGCATCTAGTAGACCTTGGAGAGGGTTTCAAGGCTAAAGACAATATAAGTATGAGTTTAATTGTTGAGATATGCAAAGCTAGTTGTGTGTGATGCGAATGATGTGAAATTAAGAGTTGTAGAGTGTGAAATTGATAAGTTTAGTGTGAGATTTCAAGTGTTAGTTTACTAGATGCAGTGAGAAAAATGTGGCTACAAGTCTTCAATCAAACTATAAAGGTGTTGATGTAATTGTGGTGGATTTCTTGTTGCATTGAGATTATTTTCTCTATGTAACACTCCTTCTCTATCCTCTTTTCTATTCTGGCAACGAACCTTTCTTCTTTGAGCAATCAACCTTTTAACAGTGAGCCCTATTGTATTTGGTGTTGATATTACTTATATTGTGAGCTAATCCTCACTGTGGTTTTTCCCTTCTTGGGTTTTCCACATCTTGTGTTCTATTATGTATGGTGTTAATTTGTTTCAATTTCTATGATATTCTTTTCATGCTAATTCATCATAACATATTTAAGGGTTTAATGAATGTATGTGGTTCTAAATGTTAATGAGGGTTTTGAAGTTTTAAGGTACAACTAATTCATCCCCCTCTCAGTTGTCTTGTGCATTCAACAATTGGTATCAAAGTAAGTACAAATAAATGATTGGTGGACTACTATATCTAATTGCCACTAGACCAGATATCATGCATGCAATTTGTCTTGTGGGTAGATTTCAAGAAGATCCTAGAGAGTCACATGTTGCAACAATGAAGAGGACATTCAGATCATGGCCTGTGGTATCCAAGGGATATTAATTTCACATTGAGTGCTTACATAGATGCAGATTGGGCTGTTTGTGTGAATGACAAAAAAAGTACAAGTTGTGGTGCATTCTTTCTTAGATGTAGGATGGTATCATGGCTAAGTAAGAAACAAGATTCAATTTGTTTATCCACTATAGAGGTTGAGTACATTGTAGTAGCATCTTGTTGCACTTAGGTGTTTTGGATGAGGAAATTATTGAAGGATATTATAGTGGTGTATGATGAACCTATTTCTATATTTTGTGGCAATACAAGTGCAATAAAAATTTCAAAGAATCTAGTGATGCATTCAAGGACAAAGCATATTTCAATCATATATCACTTTCTAAGAGAGAAGGTTTTGGAGAATGAAGTGAAGCTTAAATATGTGCCTACAAAGGATCATGATGTTGATATATTCACTAAGACTCTTCCTAAGGATAATTTTGAGTATCTCCAAGAGAATTTAGGGGTTGTTGCCCCTCCTTTGAGCTAGATGCATAAGGAGATGTATCAGTCCAATGAATCTTGAGATTCATTATTTGTTCTATACTTATGTTGGTGGATACCTCTCAGGGGGAGTAGGTATGGCATTAATAATTGTTGTAGTCAGAAGTGGTACAGGTTGGTGTGTGCTCCTAAGGGGAGTATTCAGAGTAGTAAAGGAAAGAAGTTGTACTAGTAAGAAGGTTGTTTGATTCCAAAGGAAAAGAATAAAATAGTATAAACATTATGTTATTTTCCATTGATGTCAAAGGGAGGGGGAGAATCATGTGAAAAATTCATGAGCACAAGGGGAGAGAGAAACATGTGAAAATGAATAACTAGTAAGGGAGAGAGAGTTTCAAGAGAAGTGATGTTAAAGGGGGAGATAACAATGCATAAGGATAAGTTAATGAGGGGGAGAAAAGAGAAAAGGAAATTGGTATGGTAGAAAGCTATTTTTTATGTGATGGTTATTCACATCATGTGTTTCCATCAATGACAAAGGTGGAGATTGTTGCAAGTATGACCAATTGGTGTTGTCATTGATGTCTGCAGTTGAGTGAGATCGTTGCAGGAGTACAATTGATGCTTTGATTAGTTTCATTATATTTTGTCATTAGTAAAGCTACTAGTGTCAAAATCTAGTGTTGCTTCTGTCTATGATGCTTGGTTTCCAAGTGATTTTGAGAAAAAATAATAAAAAGAGGAAACAATGAGTTGTAGTCGTGTTCTCAGCGATAGATTTGTGTTTTGTTTCTACTCTACATTTCTTATAGGTTGAATATCAACCTCTAAGATTCAAATATGTTAGTGAGAAGTGTACAAAGGTGTTTTATTCAAGATATGGTGTGTTGGATCATGGTATAGTAGAAGTTATGTTAACTAGTGTGTGACTGTGCATTACAGAGGTTTCTAGGAGAAATTTTTCTACTCCACATTTCTTTGCAGTTATGTTTCAGGTCTTTCATTTCTAAATGTCTATTGATGGTTTTGATAGTTTACCTCACTCAAGAGGTTTTGTTCTTTGAAAGATGTTTTTTCAAGTAACAGTGTATTATAGAGTTGTTTGAGTATACACACCTATATGTTATTCAAGTGGAAGTTGTTGCGAAGGAGTTTGTTGGATTTTAGGGTGTTTGATAAATATTCTAGATCATGTTCAAGAATGAATTTTGGTTCATAAGTCATCCTTGAGTTTGAGGAAGTGTGTACTTAAAAATTTTATGGTGTTTGCATGAGTAATAGCTAACTTGGTGTTTACTCTACATGTGAAGGATAAATATTGTTTGTGGTAGCATGTAGTTAAGTGGTGTTATTGATTTGGGTCCCAATTAATTTTTTATTTTTTTTGCATTCACTTCTATCCTCCATGGAAGTGTTTTGGCACCAACCTAATTTGAATTTGCACATTTGAGGTGCATAGCTAACCTTGGATAGGGTTTCAAGGTTGAATATGACATAAGTATGAGTTGAGTTGTTGAGAGATATGAAGATAGGTGTGTATGATGTGAATGATGCAAAATACAAAGTTGTAGAGTGAAAAATTCAAAATTTTAGTGTGAGATTTCAAGTATTAGTTTACTAAATGTAGTGAGTAGAAGGTGGCTAAAAGTCTTCAATCAGACTGCAAAGATGTTGATGCCATTGTGGTGGATTCCTTGTAACATTGAGATGCTTTTCTCTATGTAACATTCATTCTCTATCTTCCTTTCTATTTTGGAAGTGATCCTCTTGGTAGTGAGCCTTTCTTCTTTGGGTAGTGTGCCCTTCCAAAAGTGAGCCCTATTGTATTCGGTATTGACATTACTTATATTGTGATCTAATCCTCACCATGGTTTTTCCCTTCTTGGGTTTTCCGCATAAATATGGTGTTCTCTTGTGTATGGTGTTAATTTGTTTTAGTTTATGTTATTTTATTTTCATGCTAATTCATAATAATAGATTTAAGGTTTTAATGAATGTATGTGGATCTGAATGTTAATGAGGGTTTTAAAGTTTTAAGGTACAATTGATTCACCCCCCTCTCAATTGTCTTGTACATTCAACATAGTCCTCCAAGGAAACCATTGAAGGGTGGTCAGTTGTGGCACTTTGTAATTTCATCATTCCTTCCTTTCATTCATCCATTTATCATTGCCATTGCCATTATGGAAGTGGAAACACTTACACAAGATTTGAATATGGAAATCCCCTAAAATGACCCAAAATTTCTTCTCTTTGTGAATGTGTAGATCTTAGGTTGAAGATGGTCAAAGGAATTTTGAAGATACTTTATTCATTATTGCATTCAAAAACCTAGGCCTTGGTAACTCACAAAAATTCAGTTACAGAAATATTCTATGACAATCTAATAAGTTTGCAGATAAGAAACAAAAGTGCATATCCGACATCAGAGGATTGTGAAAATAGATATAAAAAATACCTAGGAAGATAGTGTTTCCCTCAACACCAACATCCTAACAAATCAAGTTGAAATTTATACCACATGTACACAGTGTCCTCCCCTTTCTATATTTGTTGTGTGATTTCCTCTATGACATCTTAGATTTTTTGTATTAGCATTAGAACATCATTTTGCATCATTAAGTCAGTTAGATCATTGCATTTCATTATTAGGTCATTTATAGATTTAGCTAAGGGCTGGTTGACTCACCTTTCAAGTTATAATTCAACCTCATACCTTGTCCAAATTCATCAAACCCCCATTCCATCCTTCCACTCATACATCCCCCACAACACAACACACACAAATCAAAATGAGATTTGGGAAAGGTGTCAAAACCTAAGGTAAAAGCCCAAAGGTTTCCATTTCCCACCATTTCATTTTGGTGAACTTGACCTGTTAACATTATATACCTTCTAAAAATTTACCCTAGATCTAGTTTTTTTCTTTGCATTGCTTTTCATTTCTCATTTAGGGTTTCCTTTTGTATCATAAAAATACATAGAAATATAAAAATATTGCATTCATATTGCATCATAGGTTAAAATAGGGTTTATTTTAGTCATTTTAGCTTAGATCTACATTCAAATTGCATTCATTAGGTCATAAAATTTTGAAATTATACATTGTATGCATTTAGGCATCTTTCATTTAGGTCAAAAAAGTGAAAAATTGCATATTTTTGTGTCAAAATTACATAAAATCATCATTTTCAAAACTCTACATATTGGAATTAGTTAATTATTACATCTTTCATCTAAAAATTACATTCAAAATTTTTCATTCATATTCATACATTGGCATACTTGCATTTTCCATTTTCATGGTCATAAAATCAGTAAAATTGGGAAAAATATTCACTGTCAAATCCATTTGCACAAAAAATTAGGAATATTAAATAGAAATAAACACACTCACACTTTGAATTTTCAATCACCCTATCTAGGACATAGGCGCCTTGGGCACCTCTGTCCTTCATCTTGTAGGTAAAATTTGAATCAACTCTCTATTTTTGTGTTCTCTATTGGATTCTATTGTTTGAATTATGTTTCTACATTTCAAAAGTGTCATTTATTTTTAACATTGTTACATGTTCATACTCTTAAGTTCACAATCCTAAAATTGAGAAAATTTGGAAAATAATTCAGTGTCAGACCTATTTGCACATAAACACAGAAATATTAAACAACATAAAAGATAGTCAAACTTTTAATTTTGTAAAATACTGCCTAGGACATAAGCGCCCTGGGTGCCACTATCTTTCCTATTTTGGCTAAGATTTCTCTCAGATATTTGTCTCTATGTTTTTTGTTGGTTTATGGTTTCCAATTTCTATTTTTGGCCAACTTTTTGTGTATGTTTGTAATTTTAGTGTTCATCTTGGGTACACTTAAGTGTTTTAGAACTTGTATTAGTTTCACAACCTAGTTTCCTATTGCCAATACTTTAGTGAGATGTAGTTCTAGACTTATGGAATCCTACGCTAGCTTTACATACGCTATGGACCATGAGTCTTCCAACTCTTACATGACAAGTGTTTTCATTACTCAACCTATTTTGTACTCTATTCTTGATGTTACCATGCCAAAAAAAACCTTACAAATAGCTATCTTTATAGATGTTGTGACTATGGTTTCCCATGTTCTTGAAGACAAACTAAAAAATTGGACAAGGACTTAGAAAAACTTCAAGACTTTATGAGTACTAAATACTTGACTAGTACATTGGTTCCTATAATTGAAAACATGAGGAAATTAATAAATGATGATCATGGATTAGAGGTTGTGTGTAGCCTAACCCATATAGTCAATGATAATGTACCTACAATGGCTAATTGCACTCAAACTTTGGGATACACTCAAAGTCAAGGAGGAAGTCAAGTATCTCTCCCTACAACTATAGCCTCTATTGCTTCAACAACACAACAAAGCAGTGGTATAACTTCAACAATAGTCCTTTCCACTATAAATCCTTATGGTTTTAGATCTTCACATGTCACACCTCAAGTTTTATCCCCACTCATAAATTTACAACATAGTAGCCCACCAATCACATGCACAATTCTACCATATTCATCACATTCCCAAAACATTTCAACCAATGATTCCATCATCAACCAAATTTTACAAAATGTAACCTCTCTTCAAAAACAAATCTCAACTTTGAACCAAAACCAAAATGGACAAACATCACAATATGTTAAAAGGAGCCCATTGTCATTTGAAATATTGAAAGCACAAATGCCAAAAAACATAGAGATGCCTTGATTTGATAGGTACAAAGGTAAAAGGGGCCATAGAAATCATATATCAACATATATAAGCTTGTGTAGTGACTTAATTTTTGAAGATAACCTCTTGGCTAAGCTCCTTCCTAGGTCATTGAAAGACATGGCTTTGGAATGGTTTTGTTCATTGCCAAATAATTCAATAAACTCATTTAATGATATTTTTTATGCATTCCTCAATCATTTCCAATTAAATATTGGTCCTAAGATAAACAAAAGAGAGGTGAAAAGTCATAGATTTCATAAGCCACTATTAGTTCCTTTTATCACATATCAATCTTACTCTTCCTGATGTGGATGTCTAAAGAGTTTTCATTGAAAATTTACAAACTAAAATAAGGGACAAAATATTATTAATTAAATTTCCATACTTCATACATTTGTGTATGATGCTTCATGATTATCAGAATTTGATTAGTCAGTATGAAGAGGCATCTTCATTTTCTCATACTGAGAAATCCAAACCTATACATCAAAACAACTATCAACCATTCAAAAAGAAAAACAAGATTTTATCAAGTTTCATACACCTCAAACAACCAATCACATTGAACCTCAAGTTACTGCCATAAGTCCTACTCCATACCAATATAGACCAAAAGATAGGATATTCATCCAGTTTCCTGACACTCTCCATTCAATGATGTTGCAAAATTTGAGTAAGAACCTAATCTGATTGCCTCATGTTAAACCTATGGACACAACCAAACCTTTACCTCCAAACTTCAAACCAAATGCCTTTTTTCAATATCATCACACAAGTTGACATGATACGAAATGGTGTATGAATCTTAAACATCAAGTTCAAGACCTCATTGATTCTAATCACATCTATTTGGATGGTGTTAATGATAAAGGGAATAAATTTGTTGCCCCACCTAACCAAAACTTGCAATTTTTACTAATCCTATTCCCAACCATTCATCCAACTTTGTGCAAGCTTGTGATATTAAGAATGATGAGATGAATTTTGATAAGATTGATGATATGAGTGATGATGTGAATGATGACAATAATGAATAAAAGGAAGTAGATTGCATGGTTGATATAATAGATGTTCAACCTCATAAGATCCAAACCACTGAGTTATCCAAAATTTATTTCACCAATAATGATTCACCTAAACATGTGTCTGATGGTCCTCTCTACATTGCTAACTGTATCAATGAGAAACCTATACAAGGAATACTCATTAACCCTGTGTGTGTAGAGAATGTGATCACTGATGAATTCTTATTTGTGTAAGATATTTATCAAGATTCTTATGAGTAATTGAAAGCATGGATAAAAAATCATGATGATTTTTCTCACCCTACAATTGGTTCCATCACTCTTCCTCTTAAAATTGGACTAAAGTAATTAGATGTCTCATTCTCCATCATCCTATCATTGGACCAATTTTGTGTGAGGCTAGGCTACCCATGGATATTCTCCATGAATTTTGTTCCATCGATTATTCGCAAGTGCATAAAGTTTCCCTTTAAAAATGAGATATTTATAGTGCATCATAGTTGGTTTAATCCTTGTCTTCCCATGGGAATTTTTCATTCGATTTATTTTGGCCTCAACCTATGGAACCTATAAAGCCTTGTGAAGATTTATTTTTCAATTCATACCAAAAGTTCAAGGAAAAATGTATAATAGAGTTATCTCTTAGCAATGCTCCTAAGAATGATAGGTTCATGGTTGTTCCTTCTCCCCTGCTAGTTATGAATGAACCTATGCTTGAACCAAAGAACCTTTCAAGTAATCAAGGAAAATATGTTGTAGTTCCTCCACCCATCTCATATAAAATACCAAGAGATAATCACATGATTCCTTTTGTTCCTCCAAAGATAAAACAAGTGTATAGACCTAAAGAGATTATGGTTTCCCAACCCTCAGTGGTTCCTTTAGTTCCTCCCTTAAGGGAATAAAAGAAACCAATGGTTGATAAACCTACTCCTACCCCGTCATAAATTGAAAACCGTGTAAGAATAAATTGAAATGATAAAGAGCATAGGTGTATGTGTCATGCTATGGCTCATCAATTGGAAGAAAGGAATAAAATAGTGAATGATAATCCAACACCTATAGAAAAAACTCGAGAATAAATACAACTTTCACCAAAAAAAGAAATGAAACAAGAAAATTCAATTGCAATTGTCATAAAACCTCCCATTGTGTTTAATTTGTATGATGATTATGAAATTGCTAAAATTGATGAGGAGGTGCATAATGAGCTTATTGTTTTATTTTCAAAGCAAATGAATTTAGATGGGACCAACCATGATAATCCTCCTAATAAGAGAAACCCTCCATGTTTTGAATGTGGAGATGATCCTAGTATGACACTTGTTGTAGCCCCCTTGGCTAGTTGTTTTCCTTCCATTTATGATGACCAAGATTGGGATGAAAATGACCTACTTTAGGTTGACTTGCATGTGCAGTACTCCTCTATATTTTTTTCATGTGTTCTTTGTATTTTATTGCACATAATGTGATCTCTCATGTTATGATATTTGACATTTTTTATGTTTGTAAGTTTTCTTTGGATGACCCTTGTTGCTCCATTGACACAAGGATACAAAGGAAATGAATATGTCATGGCATTCTTCTATTTGTATCTTCATTCTTCTATATGTCATAAATTTTTTTCTCTTTTTGTCTTGTATTTTCCTTTTTGGGAGGATGCAAGGTGTTGAGACATTTAGGTTTCTTCCATGTTGACCCAAAAGCTTGTTCCTCTTCTATCTCTATGTGCCATTCCTCCTTTGTGTATGTTTTTCCATGAGTATTTGGGGAATTATGTCAATTCCAAGATCTATTATATCACTATGGAAAAGATGTATACTGACCCCAGATCCACAGATCCCTCAGTGCTCTTTTCTATGTTGTTTGTTACATTGCATTTTGGGGGCAACCCCTTATCATGATGTAGCTTTATTTGGAAACATATCATTGGCATAAGGATTTCAAAATTAGTTCTTGTGATCCTTTTGTCACATGGAATTTATTATTTTTCTACTTTAAATCAATTACTCACAACATGGTGTTTTTCAATTTCTTCAAAGAGGGCATACATTGGCATTATTTTTCTTCAGTTTGTTCACAAGGGCTAGACTTAGTGTTGTATTGATATTGACACTTGTAATATTTTTTTTCTTCACTTTTTTCACATGTGTTGAACTTAATGTGGCATTAGAATAGAATTTTGATCATTATGTAGCACCTTATCAAGGTTATCAAGGAGTATAACTCTTGGTATGGTTATTGGTACACACCTAGTGAAAAACGGTCCTCACTAGGCCTAGTGTGTTTCTCATTTTTCTACCTTGTCTTGGGGGCTCACCTAATGAAAAAAAATCATCACTAGCCCATCTGCCTTCACTAGCCTATGTGCCTTCATATTTGTGATTCATAAATAGCAAATATCAAACTTTTCTATCATGTGAGGCATGAATGCCTTTTGTATGGGTCCTAGCATAATACAACTTGTTATCCCATACCCTCTTTGTGCATCTCATTTTGACATTGTATATTTGTGTATGTTGTCTTGTTGCATATCATACATGTGTGTTCCTTTGTGTTTATGTTGGTTTACCATGAGATCTTGGATCCTAGGGCTTGGCCACCTCCTTGGTCCTTAGTCATCCTATCTCTTCAACATTTGTACATTTGAACCCCTCTTGACATATATTTCTCTACTTTAGTGTGATTCTAAGTGTAAATTCATACTCTCACTAAAGTGGGGGCTAAATTTAGCATCATAAATTGTACCCATGACAATTTCACACTATGTTGTTCTCCCCTTAAATTATTGGACCTAATTAAGCTCCTAATTTCTAAAATTATGCATTCCATAGCTTATTTTAAATATTTTTTGATAATTTTCAAGCATAAAACAAATCCTCTCATTTAATACTTTGTCCCCAACACCTTAAACCCTCAAAAATAGGGTTGGGACACTAGTACCTAGGTCACCTATGTCCCCCTATTTTGGCTCCAAATTTAAACATGTCGATGCCAACATTTTATTATTTGAAATTCAAATATTTAAAGTTGGCTATCAAGATTAATTTTTGGGAATTAGAATAAATGCCTATAAATACCTAGTTATTGCATAATTTGAACATTAAGTGAAATTAATAAGAATCATTAAGGAAAACTTATGATCAAGCATTTATCAAGAGCACTATTCAACAAGTCAAGACAAACCATTAGAGATTTATTGTAGAAATTCAAGATCCAACATCATGTCAAATTTTATGTGAGTTCACGTTCATGTTATCATTTTTTTGTGAAGGATAACCTTTTTTGTAGGTCTCTAAATCATTCAAGAATTCAAGAAAATCAAGCAATCAAGATCCAAGATTCTTGAGGTGATGTGTATGACTTTAGTCCTTCAAGGAAACCATTTAAGGGTGGTGAGTTGTAACACTTTATGATTTCATCATTCATTCCTTTCATTTATCCATTTATCATTAACATTTCCATTGTGGAAGTGGAAATACTTACATGGAGTTTGATTGAGGAAAGCCCCTAAAATGGACCAATATTTCTTCTCTTTATGAATGTGAAGATCTCAGGATGAAGAGTTTCAAAGGATGTTTGAATACACTTTATTAATTATTACATTTGAAACCCTAGGCCTTAGAAACTCATAGAAAATCAATTATAGAAATATCCAACAATGATCCAACAAGTTTACAAATGGGAAAAGAAAGTGAAAATCCAACATCAAAGGACTGCAAAAACAGATCTAAAAAATACCTAGTAGGATAGTGGCGCCCCCAACACAAATGTCTTGACAAATCAGGCTAAAATTTATACCATAGGTGCACAATGTCCTCGCTTTTCTATTTCTATTGTTTGATTTCCTCTGTCACATCTCATACTTTTTGTATTAGCATCAAAACATCATTTTGCATCATTAAGTCAATTGGATCATTGCATTTTATTATTGGGTCATTTCCAGATTTGGGTAAGGGTTAGTTGAATCACCTTTCAAGTTGTAAGTCAACCTCATAACTTGTCCAAATTCATCAAACCCCCATTCAATCCTTGAACTCATACATCCCTCACAACACAACACACATACATTAAATGAAATTTGGGAAAGGTGTCAAACCCTAAGGAAAAAACTAAAAGGGTTCCCTTTCTACCATTTCAACCATATATCCAAATCCTAAAAAAAAAAAAAAACTTGTTGATTTTAGTACCCCATCTTGGTGGGGTCATAACTTCTAACCTGTTGAATGAAATATAAACGTATCTACACTGTTGGAAAAATCTCCTAGAGATCATGTTTCAATCCCTTAGAAAGTATGCCTTCAACAATCCATTCTAAGGGACCAATGATAGTCTTGAGGCCAAATTCCACTCTAGAGTGTTGCAAATATTAGTTAGTGTTTTTGTTGATTTCAATAGGCTTATGTTTGTTTGTCATTAATTTATTTGAGAAGGTTTTTTTGGTGATGCTTTGATTAGTTTCATTATGTTGTCATTAGTAAGTGCTTCTGGTATCAACCTCTAGTGTTTCTTTGAAAAGACTTTGTTTATGGATGTATAATTGAGTTTGATGAAGAGCAAGGTGGAGGTTCTCTAACCAATCACAATTCAACAACATTTTCAACTTGGGAACCCTAACTTGATGTTTTTCTCATAATTTCCTCTAATTGCCTTGTAGCACTCCAAATAGTGATTTTTGACCATATCTTTCAAATAAAACTTCAAAAACATAAATGAATCACCATTTCTGATACCCTTTATGCCCTTTTGCAACATATCAAATTTGGTAGTGTTCTTGTTTTGTAACAACACCCTCAAAAATTGACTGCTACGCAACAACTAGGTCTAATTAGCCCTATTTTACAAAGCAACTATATGAAATCCCTTCTCTAATCTACCAAAATACATTCCAAGGCTTCAATAAGATCATATGGGGTCTGAAACTACAAGTTTTATTAATAGGAACATTTAAAAACTCATCAATCATCAAAACCCTACTTCTATCCTACACTCCTAAGCCTAATACATAGAGATATTATGCTAGGGCTTGACCAAACACTTCCCTACCTCCATCCCCTACATTTTCAAATTAAAAAACATGAAAAAAAACCCTAACCAATTCCATTCCACTAATTTGTAGAGATTTCCATTGGTGGAATGGTTTAATATTCCATTTTTTCACTCAAACCCTCTTAACTTAGGGCTTTCTGACCACTTTCAAAAATTTGATTCAAAATTGCTCAAATCTTAATGAAAAGAATTCAAACTAGAACCAAAAGATAGTTAACTCATCCCTCTATCAGTAAAAATGAAAATTAGCACATTTTCAAACTATACGAAGCCGTACAAAAATTTGTAGCAACAAAATTCAATGAAAACACACAGAAAAATAGAGGTTTCTTATCGTTTGATCGCCAATTACAACTCCAAAAGAATGCCTCAAGCCTTTCAAGGAATATTTAAAGGTTTTCCAACCAAAAAAAATGGTTCAAACTACTTTTTGAATGACTTGACCATTTACCTTCCAAAACAAGCCAAAATGTAAAGTTACAATGCAACTTTTGCAACAAAATGACAAATTTATGTAAAACTGACCCCATGAGACTAAAAAAATTTGACATGGTCTAAATAGACCTTATTACATCAAAATTGGACTCAAAAACACAAAAACCTATCATCTAACCCCTTTACATGATCAAAGCTAGGTGCCCCTGCACCATACACCCGAGGAGAACAAAATCTCAAGTTCCACTTGAGATCATATCTTGCATTGTGGTACCATGTTTCTTGATGTCCTCTTCTATCATCTAGGTGGAATACTCCATTGGAAGGCCTTGCCACTTCACTAGGTACTCATTGTACACTTTGTGCCTTGTACTCTTTGCTTCCTTTGTGTCCAAAATGCTTTCAAGCTTTAATGGATGACTTGGTGGTAAGTCCTTGACCGAATCTTCATTTTGAACTCTTGATGTACCTACTTATTCACCTACAATCACAAATACATTAAAAGGATGAAGGTCAAATACATTAAAAATTGGAGAGATAGCCACTCCAAGAGGGAATTCTATCTTGTAGGAATTTGCTCCAAATTTGTGGACCACCCTACATGGCCCAATCTTCTTCACTGCATCTTTATATATTTCCCCTTTGTTAGCCTTTCTTTCCTCAAATGAGCCAACACCAAGTCTCCCACTTTGAAATGAACTTCTCTCTTCTTCAAATCTGCATGTTGCTTGTATTTTTCCACACTCCTTTGAAGGTTCTCTTTCACTTGCTAATGTATATCCTTCATTGCTACTACAAACTCTTCTCTTTCAGCACTCCTCTCCATACCACTCAAATCTCTGAACTCAAAGACTCCCCTAGGCTTCAATCCATATACAATTTCAAATGGTATTTTTCCAACACTTCTATTGATAGATTAATTATATGCAAACTCATCTTGGGGAAGAACCAAAGCCCATTGTGTTGAGTTCTCTTTTGTCAAGCATCAAAGAAAGTTTTCAAGACTCCTATTGACAACTTCAGTCTACCCATTAGTTTATGGATGATAGGTAGAGCTAAAGGTCAAGTTTGTTCCCAACTTCTTCCAAAGAGTTCTCCAAAAGTGACCCAAAAACTTACTATCCCTATCAG
Source organism: Sequoia sempervirens (assembly GCA_007258455.2). Classification (NCBI taxonomy): domain Eukaryota; kingdom Viridiplantae; phylum Streptophyta; class Pinopsida; order Cupressales; family Cupressaceae; genus Sequoia; species Sequoia sempervirens. The sequence goes on from VDFB02193867.1 coordinate 739,147,710, forward strand.
AAACAATTGTCAATGGTAAGCCATGAATTCTAACCACCTCCTTGAAAAACAACCCAACAATGTACGAGGCATCATTTGTGCATTGATAGGGTATAAAATGGGCCATTTTACTAAACTGATCAGCAACAACATACACACTATCAAAGCCTCTCTTAGTTTTTGGAAACCCCAACACAAAATCCATGCTGATGGATTCCCATGGCCTATTTGGAATTGGCAATGGATGATAAAGACCTGCATTTGTACTAGAACCCTTTGCTTTTTGACGAACAACAAAATTTTCAACAAACTTTCTGATATCACTTTGCATCTTTGACCAATGATAATATCTTCTTACCTGCTCCAAAGTTTTATCCACACCAAAGTGACCCCCTAAACTACCACAATGCTTCTCTTTAATCAAATTAGTCTTCATAGAGCATTTAGGAATACACAACTGAGCACCCTTAAACAATAAGCCATCTTGTATCAAGAAATCAAAATATTCTTCATGGAAAGTACCATTGAACTGATTACAAACAACATAAACATCCTTGAAATCATCATCTTCTTCATACATACCTTTCAAAGCATCAATACCTACACTTTGGAGTTGAATTTATTGCACCAGCATTTGTCTTTTGCTCAAAGCATCTACCACTTTGTTTGACTACCCTTTTTGTGCTTTATGTGAAAGTGTAGCTTTGTAGGTACTCCGTCCACCTCATGTTTGTGGCTGATTTTTTCTTCGTTGTTCAAGAAACTCAAAGCATGATTGTCAATAAAAAAAATAAAATCTTTAGTAAGGAGATAGTGTCTCCACTTTTTCAATGCTTGGACCATGGCATACAATTCCAAGTCATAAGAAGAATACTTTTTTGCTTCATTGAGCTTCTTGCTAAAAAATTATACAAGGCTGCCCTATTGGATCAAGACTACCCCAATTGCATACCCACTTGCATCACATTCAATTGTGAGCACTTTATTGAAATCAGACAATACTAAGATGGGTTGTTGTGCTATCTTTTGTTTTAGAATTTGAAAGCTTTCTTATGCCTTATCAAACCATACAAATCTTTTCCTTTTATCCCCTTTGATTGTATCAATGAATGGAGAGCAAATATGATTGAAATTCTTCATAAATTTTCTATAAAAGCTAGCTAGGCCATGGAAACTTCTTACCTCACTGAATGAAGTTGGAGTAGGCTAGTTCAAAATTTCTTCTACCTTGTTGGGGTCCATCTTCAAAGTGCCTTTTGAAATCACAAAACCAAGGTAGACCAACTCCTCCTTCATGAATTCACACCCTTTCAAATTGATCATCAACTTTTCTTCATTCAGCCTCTTCAACACCATGTCCAAATGTTGCAAGTGTTCCTCTTTAGTATTACTAGAGACAAGAATATCATCCAAGTATACAACTACAAACTTACCTATGAAGGGTTTTAGAAATTCATTCATTAGTCTCATAAAATTACTTGGTGCATTTGAAAGCCCAAAATGGCATTACCATCCATTCATACAACCCCTCATTAGTTTTAAAGGACTTTTTCCACTCATCCCCTTCTCTTATCCTGATTTGGTGGTAGCCACTTTTAAGGTCAATCTTTGAAAAGTAACAAGCTCCTCCTAAACAGTCCATCAAATCCTCCATTCTTGGTATGGGAAACCTATACCTTATAGTGATATTGTTAATTGCCCTTGAATTGATGCACATTCTCCAATCTCCACCTTTTTTAGGTGCCAACACAGTAGGGACAACACATGGACTTAAAATTTCTCTTATGAGGCCTTTATCAAGCAATTCTTGTATTTGTTTCCTTATCTCTTCATTTTGTTGAGGAGTCATTTTGTATGCAGCTTTATCGGGTAGGTTTGCTCCTGGTATAAAGTATATATGGTGGCTCACATCCCTTATAGGTGGCAAAGAACTAGGGAGCTCATCTACAATAATGTCCTGGTACTTGTTCAACAAGGTTTGGACTTCTTTAGGCACATCTTCAAGCTTTGTTGTTGTCGTAATAGATTCTGGTTTGATTAGGATTGCATAACCTTGTCCACCTTCTTCTTTCATGGTTTTCAAGAACTCATTTTCCCCAACCAGCATTACACTAGACCCAACTTGAGTTTCTTGTTCTTCATCTTGCGATGGAGTAAGGGAAAATGGATTTCCATCTTTTTCAATCACATATGTATTTTTTTGTCCATCATGTTTTTCTTTTCTGTCATATTGCCAAGGTCTTCCTAATAGCAAATGACAAACATCCATTGGGATGATGTCACACAAGATCTTGTCTTTGTATCCTCCAATGTTAAACTCAACCCATGTTTTTTCATTAACCAAGACTTTCTTCCCTTTATTCAACCATGAGACATTGTAGGGAGTGGGATGTGGGATCCTTTTCATTTTAAACTTTTCAACCATCTCCAAAGAAACCAAATTATGAGTAGAACCAATATCAACAACCTTACATACCTTTCCTTGAGATTTACAAGTGGTTCTAAACAATGACTTTCTTTGTGGAGGCTCCTTCACCACAAGAACCTTGAGTAGTGTCCTCCTCATCATGAGATATTCTCCAATTTCTGGAACAACATGTTGAAATGGAGAGTTAACACTCTCATTATATTCTTCATGCACCAATTTTTTCCTCCTTTCACCACCATGTGACGTAGAAGATTGTTTCTCTAGGCATTTCCATGGTTGATGGCCAAACTGATTGCACTAATAGCATCTTCCAGAGAAGGTATTTGACCCTCTACCTTGTCTTCCAAATCTACCTCTACTATTAGATCTCCTACCTTTGAAACCACCTCTTCATTTTGAGCCTTTCTCTTGATTACCATTTGTATCACCTTGTGCTTTTTGTGATTTTCCTCTTCCTCCAAATGTTCCTCTACCCCCAAATTTTTTTCCTCTACCTCTACTTTGTTTTTCCTACCTTCTTTTCAACTTCTCTTCTACCCTAATAGACAATTGAAAGCACTCTTCCACCATTCTAGGGGTGACAAGACTCAATTCATCTTGGATATTGAAACTTAACCCATTTATATACCTTGATATCTTCTCAATTTCATCCTCAACATGACCTACTCTAATGCTCAATTTATGAAACTCCTCTGTATAAGCCAAGACATCCATTTATTTTTGTTTGAGATTTTGCAACTTCCTAAATGTTTGAATTGCATGGTCATTGGGAAAGAATTGACTCTTGATTTTGGACACCATTTTTTCCCATGAATTGATTTTGGATTTGTTCTTCTTCAGTCTCTCTTCTTGCACATAATTCCACCAGGTTAGGGTAGGGCCTTTCAACTTTGTTTTGGAAAACTTCACCCTTTGGTCATTTGCTACCTCTTCATATTCAAAATAGTTGTCAAGTGCATCAATCCAACCTAGCACTTCTTCACTATCTAAATTTCCTCCATACATTGGAAAAGCCATCTTCACCTTAGCAGTGTCTCCTTTGATAGCATTCAACATCTTAACCATCCTCATCTCTTCAAGATCCAACTCTTGCTCATGGGATCCTCCTTGAGGGTGTTCATTCTCACCGTCTTCCTCTTCCTCTCGGTCACTCTCATCTATAGTGGCCTTACCTCTTCTTTGGTTTGTTTCAAGTGTTGCAAGTCTAGCTAAAAGAACTTCCTGCGAATCCTTCATCAATATTATTTCCCTAGCAATGACTATACTTCCCTTTGGAGGCATCGTGTTCCATTCAAAGTGCAACTTTTCCTCAAATGACCAAAACCTATGTTTTGATACGAATTTGGTGCAAATCAGGGTGGAGGTTCTCTAACCAATCACAATTCAACAACCTTTTGAACTTGAGAACCCTAACTTGGTGTTTTTCTCACAATTTCCTCAACTTGCCTTGTAGCACTCCAAATAGTTATTTTTGACCATATCTTGCGAAGAAAACTTCAAACCCAAAAATAAATCACCATTTTTTATAACCCTTATGCCCTTTTATAACATATCAAATTTGGGAGTGTGCTTTTTTTGTAACAACACCCTCAAAAATTGACTGCTATGCAACAACTAGGTCCAATTAGCCCTATTTTACAAAGCAATTGTATGAAATACCTTCTCCAATCTACTCAAATCCATTCCAAGACTTTAATTAGATCATATGGGGTTTGAAACTACAACTTTTATCAACATGAACATTTAAAAACTCATCAATCATCAAAACCTTACTTTTGTCCCACACTCCTAAGCTTAATACATAGAGATATTAGGCTAGGGCTTGATCAAACATTTCCCTACCTCCATCCCGTACATTTAAAAACCTAAAAAACATGAAAAACACCTTAACTAATTCCATTCCACCTATTTGTAGAGATTTCCACCAGTGGAATGGTTTAATATTCCATTTTTTCACTCAAACCCTCTTAACTTAGGGTTTTCTAACCACTTTCAAAAATTTGATTCAAACTCACTCAAATCTTAATGAAAATCACTCAAACTAGAACCAAAAGATATTTAACTCATCCCTCTATCAATACCAATGAAAATTAGTACATTTGCAAACTATATAGAGTAGTACAAAAGTCTGTAGCAACAAAATTCAATTAAAACACACATAAAAACAAAGGTTTCTTATTGCTTGATCACCAATTACAACTCCAGAAGAATGTGTCAAGCCTTTCAAGGAATATTTAAATGTTTTCCAACCAAAACCAATGGTTAAAACTACTTTTTGAATGACTTGACCATTCACCTTCCAAAACAAGCCAAAATGCAAAGTTGCAATGCAACTTTTGCAACATTTGCAACAAAATGACAACTTTAATTAAAACTGACCCCATGAGACTAAAAAAATTTGACATGGTCTAAATAGACCTTATTACATCAAAATTGGACTCAACAACACAAAAACCCATCATCTAAGCACATGATCAAAGCTAGGCTCCCCTACACCAAAGTTCCAATGTTACAGTTCATTTAGTGGTGATGAGGAAGTGTTGAAGGTGATGAGTATGTGTCTCTAGTGCTTGGTTGCCAAGTGCTTTTGAGAAAATTTGAATAAAAGAGGAAACAATGTGTTGTAGAGGTGTTTTGGCATACAAAGTGGTCTAGTTTTTTCTTTGTATTTCTTCTATATTGAAGATCTTTTTGTGTGTTTCAAATATTTTGATTATAGGTGTTCATAGGTGTTATATCTAGAATTTATTTGTCTAGATCATTGTACAAAAGAATTTGTGTTCACCAATGTGTGAACTGTGTCTTAGTTTTTGTTATTTTCTTTCATGCTAAATCATTATAATAGATTAAGGGTTAATAAAGTTGATGTGGATCTAAATTTTTATGAGGGTTTTGGTATTTTAATGTACAACGGATTCACCCCCACTCTTAGTTGTCTTGTGTGCATTCAAAAATTGGTATTAGAGAAAGGTTCCTTGGAAGAAAGCTTAACCACTTGAGGTAGATCTGGGATGGTGCACAAGAGGGATGCTCCTTTGTTTGATAGATCATACTATCACTTCTAGAAGATAATGATGGAATCTTTCTTGGTATCACTTAGATTTGGATTTTGGAAGTCTATTGATACTAGGTATACTATGCCTACTAATGGTCCGAGTACTGATGATGAGATCAAGGCCTACGAGAATAATTGTAAAGCAAGGTATTCTCTTTTAAGTGGTGTTTCTTACACTAAACTTGTGAAAGTTATGAATTTGAAATCTACTAAAGATAATTGGAAATAGTTAGAAATTATTTATGAACGAGATGATAAGGTCAAGCAAGCTAAGATGCAGAATCTAAAGATCACATTTGAGAACTTGTGGATTTCTAAAGATGAAAACATTGCTAGCTACATGTAGAAGGTGGACGAAATTGTCAATTCCATCAAAGGTCTTGGTGGAAAACTTGAAGAAGAAGAAGTGGTAAAGAAGGTACTGAGAACTCTTCCTAAATATTATAGTCACAAAGTTTATGCTATCAAGGAAGTTAAATATTTAATCATATATTCTAGAGATCAGTTGTATGGTGCTTTATCTACTTTTAAAATGAGAGAATTTTTTCCAAGTAATGCAAAAGTTGAGATTGTTTTTAAGGTTGGAAAATTAGAGAAGACTGAGGAATCAAATCAAGAGGATCTTGATGATGTTGAAGCAAACTTTGTGAGGAAAATGAAAAATAGTACTGGTAAATATAGAGGTAAGTTACCTTTCAAATGTTTCAGTTGTGGTAAAATATGTCATTATGCTTCAAGATGTCAAAAAAAAGCCTTGAATGACAAGAACAAAGAAAACAAAGGTAAAGCAATTAAGAAAATTTATTATGTTAGAGAAGATGCTATTATATTTGATGGTGAATTTAACTATGGGGATGATGAGGATAGTGAATTATTGTTCATGGATATGACAATTGAATATAACTCTACTAACTCTGGGAGATGTGTGAAGGAAATTCCTTCAAAAAACATGTCGCAATGCTATGGTGACTGTTCTTCATGCTAGAAAGGAGAAGAACTACTAGATTATTGAAAATGGATTCTCAAATCATATGAATGATGAGAAAAGTAAGTTTTTTAGACTTGAGAAATGTGAAGGAGGTCTAGTTAGGTTTGGTGATGATAGATCTGATAAGATATGTGGAAAATGTTCTATCAATTTTGATGGAAAGCATAATATAGATGATGTTCTTTATGTTAAGGGTTTGAGACATAACCTCTTGAGTCTTAGACAAATGTGTAGAAAAGGATATAATATTATGTATGTGAGATCATAAAAGGCTTTGGAACTATGGTTGTTGTTGGAAGGATAGATGAAAATGTTTATTAGCTTAAAGGTGTTGATGGTCATTGTATTATGACTTAGATTAATGAAAATTGGTTATGGCATAGAAGGATGTGTCACATTAATTTTTATAGCCTAGTGAGGATCACTTCAATTCAAGTTGTGAGAGATCTAACAAGGATTACAAAACCCATTAATGTTGTCTGGAAGGAATTTCAAATTGGGAAGCAAGAAAGAAGAAGTTTCAAAGTCAAAGAACAATCTACTACTAGACTATTGGAGTTGGTGTAGACAAACCTTTGTGGTACTACCAAAGTAAGAAATATTTAAGGTAATAGATATTTCATGCTAAATTGATTGGTGATTATTCTAGAATGATATGGGCTACTTTTCTCAAAGAAAAATTAGAAGCTCTAGATAAGTTTAAAGCATTCAAAGTTATGGTTGAGAATGAAATGGATATGAAAATAATGTGTTTGAGGTCTAATAGAGGTGGATAATTTACCTCCAATGAGTTTAATAGTTTTTGTGAGGATCATGGAATAAAGAGGATTTTATCTACCCCTAGGACTCCTCAATATAATAGAGTGATTGAAAGAAAGAATAGGACTATTCACGAAGCTGCAAGGATAATGATCAAAGAGGAAAACCTACCAAAATTCTACTAAAGAGAAGAAATTCATACTATTATCTACATTCTTAACAGATTTCAAGAAAGAGAAAATAGTGCAAAGACTCCCTATGAGTTGTGGTATAGAAGTATTCCTACTGTCAAATATTTCAAAGTGTTTGGAAGCAAGTGCTATATTACAAGAGATGAAGAAATATTTGGAAAGTTTGATACAAGATCTAATGAAGGTATCTTCCTTGGATATTCTACAAGAAGCAAAGCTTAGTAATGCTACAACAAGAGGTTGAAGAATATTGTTGAGAGTGCAAGTGTCAAAGTGGATGAATATTTACAGAAGAATTTTGTGGTGATAGATGGATATGAATTAGATGAGTCCTCTTGCAAAGAAAATGATTGAGATGAAGGTATGGAAAAAGAAGTTTAGATTAAAGAGAAAGAAGATCCAAAAGGATCCCTAAGAGTCCTAAGTATGTGCAGAAGAATCATTCTAAAGATCAGATCATTGATGACAAAAACAAAGGTGTTTTGACAAGGAGAAAAGTTATTATGGTTGAAGAATAGGTAAATCTATGTTTAAATTCTAAATTTGAACCTAAAATAGTGATTAAAGCATGTAAAGATGAGTATTTGATCAAGGCTATGGAAGAAGAACTAATACAAATTGAGAAGAATTATACTTGGGAACTTGTCCCAAGACCAACAAACAAGAATGTGATTGGAACTAAGTGGGTATTTCAAAACAAATTGAATTAGAATGAAGTGGTAAGAAACAAGGAAAGACTTGCATGTAAGGGCTACTCATAAGTAGAAGGTGTTGAATGCACAAGACAAATGAGAGAGGGGGTTGAATTAGTTGAACCTTAAACCTTCAAAACCCTCATACACATTTAGATCCACATTAACTTAAATAACCCTTAATTTGTTATAATGATTTAACATGAAAGGAAAATGAAAAAAATTGATACAAATCAACACCATGCATAAGAGAACACCAGATTTATGTGGAAAACCCAAGATGGGAAAAACCATGATGAGGATTAGCTCACAATATAAAGTAACTTCAACACGAAATAGGTAGGGCTCACTTCTAGAGGGATCACTATCGAAAGAAAGAAAGGATCACTCCTAGAATAGAAAAGAAGATAGAGAAGAATGTTACACAAATAAATCCATCTCAATGCAATAGAGGAATCCACCACAATATCATCAACACCTTTATATCTTGACTAAATAATTGTAGACACCTTCTTCTCACTACATCCAATAGTATAACACATGAAAGCTCACATTGCGCTTCTCAAATTTTCACTCTAACACTCTACAATTCCAATCCTTCACATCTCTCTTGTCTATCTCGTCATCCTTCAATAATTCAACTCTTATTTATACCATCTTCAACCTTGAAACTCTTCTCCAAGGTCATCTATGCACATCAACCATGCAAATTAAAATTAGGTTGGTGCCAAAACACTTCTGTGGTGGATAGAAGTGAAAGAAGACCACACAATTCCTTATTTGGGACCCAAATCTACAATACCACTCAACCACCTGATTCTATAAACAATAATTATCCACCGCAATTAGTGTAAACACTAGGTCAGTTGTTACCCATGTAAACACCATTAAAATTTTAAGTACATGCTTCCTTAAATCCAAGGATGACTTGTGAACCACACACCATGCTTGAACATGATCTAGAATATTCCATAAACTCCCTAAAATCTAGCAAACTCCTTTGAAAATTTAACTTTCACCTAAGAAATGTACACACCCAATACACTCAAACATTTTTTTCATACACTACTACTTAAGAAAATGAATTTTGAAGAACTAAACCTTGAACCATATTTCCTAAACAAAGATACCAAAAAAATCAACACACCCTCAGATTTGCAAGACCTGAAACCACTCTGCGAAGAAATGTGGAGCAAATATATTTCTCCCAAACACCTCTATAATGCACTGATCACACATTGGTGAACACAACTTCTGCACAATGATCCAGCACAAAAAATTCTAAATACATCACCTTTGATCACCTCTAATCAAAATATTTAAAATGCATAGGTATATCTTCAACCTAGAAGAAATGTGAAGCAACACTAGAATATTGCTCTACAACCCAAAACAACACTGCAACACTTTGTTTCCTATTTTTATCAAATTTTCTCAAAAGCACTTGAAAACCATGAATCAGAGACACATCCTCATCTCCTACATGATTTTCTTAACCATAGATAGAAGCTTATCATAGCAACACTAGAGTTTGACACTAGTACCTTACTAATGACAACATAATGCAACTAATCAAAGCATAGATAATACCAACATACTCTTGCAATTTTCTTGAAATAATGATCTTCTTCCTTCTCATATAGTTGGCACCAATGACAACACAATCTTGTTGACATCAATGAAAACACCAATATGCTCATACTTTCAACAATCTCCCCGTTTATCATTGATAGAAACACATGATATAAAAAACCATCAAAGAAACAACAACTATGCTCCATTCCTATTTCTATTTCTCTTTTCTCAACTAGCTCATTACATTCTCTCCCTTTGACAACTGAAAATTTCTCTCTCTCTCCTTAACTATCTTCCTTTTCACATGAATCTCTCCCTAAATAACTTATCTTTTTCACATGACTCTCTCCCCCTTTGACATAAATGGAAAAGGACTAAAGATTTGTATCACTAATATTTCCTTTTGACATCAATCAATCTTCTCACAATTTCTTTGCATACTTCCCCTTAGGAGCACACACCATACTACACCAATCAACAACCAATGCACAATGACAACACTTACTCCCCCTAACTGCAATAATGTCACTACTTGCTCCCCTTAAGAGGTAGCCGCCAACATCAGTCCAAACAAAAGAATGGATCTTGAAATCCACTAGACTGATGCATCTAGTTCAAAGGAGGGGTAATGGTCCCCAACTTCTCCCAAAGATACTCAAATGTATCCTTAGGAAGAGCCTTAGTGAATATATCAACAACCTGATCCTTTATAGGCACATACTCAAGCTTAACTTCATTTTCTAAAACCTTCTCTCTTAGAAAGTTATATTGGATTGAGATATGCTTTTTCCTTAAATACATTACTAGATTCTTTGAAATATTGATTGCACTTGTATTATCATAGAAGTTAAGAATTGGTTCATCATATGTTATTATTATTTCCTTCAATGTTTTTCTCATTCATAATACCTGTGTGTGGCAGGATGCTACTACAATGTATTTTTCCTCTATAGTTGATAAAGAAACTAAATCTTGTTTCTTGCTTAGCCATGATACCAACCTACATCCAAGAAAGAATGTACCACCACTTGTACTTTTCCTATCATCCACACAACCAACCCAATCTACATCTATGTAAGCACTTAGAGTAAAATCAATATCCGTTGGATACCACAAGCCATGATCTAGAGTGCCCTTCAAGTATCTAAATATCCTCTTCACTACTGCAACATGTGACTCTCTGGATCTTCTTGAAATCTAGCCACAATAAAAATTGCATGCATGATATATGATCTAGTAGCAATTAGTTATAGCAATCCACCAATCATTAATATATACTTGCTCTAATCAACCTTAGGAGATTCATCATTCTTGCTCAACTTGCAATCAGTAACCATAGGAGTACATACCGGCTTAGAGTCTTCCATTCCAAATTTCTTCAACATTTCTTTGACATACTTTGATTGTGAAATAAAAATGCCTTTATCTATCTGATTTATTTGTAATCCAAGGAAGAAATTAATCTCCCCAAACATAGACATTTCAAACTATTTTTATATTTCTTCTGCACACTTCTTGCACATAGCTTCACTTCCAAAAATTATGTCATCAACATATACAACTACAATCAAGATTTTATCTTTTTCAACTTTAAAGTAAATATTTCTATTTGTGGTACCTTTATTGAATTCTTGTTGTATCAAATACTTATCCAACCTTGCATACCAAGCTCTAGGAGCTTGCTTCAATCCATACAATGCACTCTTTAATCTACAAACTATATCTAGTTTTTTTTATAACCAAAATCCTTTTGGTTGTTCAATGTATACCTCTTCTTCCAATTCTCCATTAAAAAAAGTAGACTTCGCATCCATTTGATAAACTTTGAAATCCTTATGTGCTGCAAAATCCAAAAACATCCTAATAGCTTCCATTCTTTCCACTGAAGCAAATATCTCAAAATATATTCCTTCAACTTGTGAGTAGCCTTTACACACAAGACTTTCCATGTTCCTTACCACTTATCCATTCTCATTTAGTTTTTTTTAATACCCACTTAGTTCCAATCACATTCTTGTTTGTTAGTCTTGAGACAAGTTCCCAAGTCTATTTCTTAATTTGCAATAGTTCTTCTTCCATAGCCTTGATCCAATATTCATCTTTGCATGCCTCAATCACTGTTTTAGGTTCAACTTCATAAAGTAAACATAGATTTACTTGTTCTTCAGTATCTTTCCTTGTCATTGCACCTTTGTTCTTGTCTCCAATGATCTAATTTTCAAAATGATTCTTTTGCACATACTTAAGAGTTTTAGGATTCTTTTTTGGAGCTTCTTCCTCTTCAATATGCAATTCTATTTATTCATCTTTTTCTTATTCTCTACAACAATACTCATCTGATTCATATCCATCTATCATCATTTAATTCTTCTACAAATCTTCATCAACCTTCACACTTGCACTCTCAACAATATTTCTCAATCTCTTGTTGTAAAACCTATAAACTTTACTTCTAGTAGAATATCCAAGAAAGATACCTTCATTAGATCATGCATCAAACTTTCCTAAGTTATCTTCATCTCTTCTAATATAACATTTTCTTCCAAACATTCTAAAGTAATTGATAGTAGGAATTCTTCCATACCATAGCTCATAGGGAGTCCTTGTACTATTTTCTCTTGCTTGAAATCTATTAAGTATATAAATAGCAAAATGAATTGCTTCTCTCTAGCAAACTTCTAGTAGATTTTCCTCGTTCATTATTGTTCTTGCAGCTTCTTGAACAATCCTACTCTTTTTTTCAGCCACTCCATTTTGATGAGGAGTCCTAGGGGAAGATAAGTGCCTTTTTATGCCATGATTCTCAAAAAAGATGTTAAAATCATTAGAGGTGAACTCTCCACCTCTAAAAAATATCAAACATTTTATTTTCATATCCATTTCATTCTCAACCATAACTTTGAATGCTTTAAACTTGTCTAGTGGTGCAGGACACCATGGCTCTTAAATGTTGCAAAGAGTTAGATGTTAGATGTTGAGTATTTTGTTTGTAATAAGGTCTTAAAAACCACTTGTTAAGCTTTTGGATTCAATTTAGGTTGTTTGTAGTGTTTTGGGAGTCATTTTGAGTCAATTTGGTAAATTTGGTAAAGTTGCAAAAATTGTAAAAAAGTTGCATAGCAACTTTTGTATTTTTGAGCTTTAAGGAAGTCCAATGGTCAAGGAGTTTAAAAGTTAGTTTGTAATTGTTGGGGCATGCTTGGAAATGCATAAAAAATCTTGACTTCATTGTTGAAGGGGGATGATGTAATTTTGAAGTTTTGGATAACAAAGCTCTTGTTTTCTATGTTTACAAGGAAAAATTTGCTGCTACAGACTTCTGTATGGCCTTGTACGGCCTTTAGGTGATCTCTCTTGCATTGGAATTGGTGAACCAGTGAATCCTCTAACATTTACAATTGATTTGACTCATTTTCATTAATTTTAAGGTATTTTATTGCATTTTTATTGAAAACAGTCTTAAAACCCCAGTTTTGAGGGTTTGAGAGGAGAAAAATTAAGTTTTAACCCATTCCACTAATGAAATGGTCTGATAATTGGTGGAATGGGTGTAGGTGGATAGGGTTTGTTGGAAAAATGAATAAGAACATCTCATTTTTCTATTTTTTGTTGTCATTGATGTCACCATGATATATGAGTTGCAACTACAAGATCAAGTCTGAATTTGATCTAGTATTCTGGTCTAGTATCTGAACCGGTATGAAGCTTACATCCTTTGGTATTTTGGTTTGCAACTATTTGTTGTTGATTATTATTGTGAGCAGTTTTGGGAAATGATTTATGGATGTTGCAATCACATACATTCAAGATCTCATGTATTCAGATGCTTGTATGGTGTATCAACATTATCCTATTGATTGCTTTTTACAATTAAGTCTATTTCTAGCTAACTTCATGAATAAATTGTGATATGGTGAATCATTTTTTTTTTTGGATATACGTATGACCTATCTTAGGTCTATGCCAACATGATGTAGCGTGTTGAGCATTTGAATTGTCTTTTGGGAAGATTTTGTGAAAGCTTGAAGCTGACAGTTGGTATTTTTGATGAATAAAAAGTGTATCTAATTAAGCCGATCTAATTGATGCTTACAGATGGATCAAGTATATATATTGGATAGTTTTTTGAATACTAAGTAACAAATGATAGAGTTGTGAATGAAAATGTGAAGAAGTGTGATTATGATGAAGTGTGTTATGTCAATTTACTGGGCTTCATTAGAACTGAATCAACACTTATTAGGTGTACCTTATCAATTAATTTTCTAGTTGTAAGCCATTTTTTCATTGTAATTCTATAGGAAGTGAGCCTCTATTTTTGGATAGTGAGTCCTAGCAATGAGCCACCCCATTTTGTAATATCTTATAACCAGTTATACTATATCGTGAACTAACACTCATTGTGGTTTTTCCCATTTTGGGCTTTCCACGTAAAAATCTTGGTGTTTATGTGTTGTGTGCTTTCATGCTCTATTAATGCTCTGGCTTATCTATATAGTTTTATGTATTGGAATAATTGGATGGAATTTGTTTAGTAAATTTAAGAAGTTATTGATTCACCTCCCCTCTTAGTATATTGGATATTCAACAATTGGTATAAGAGCTTGGTTCCTCTAGAGAAGCCTAACAAGTCGAGGGAGATCCTGAAGATGGAAGAAACGAATAATAAAGAAGAGCTCCAAGCTACTGTTATCTCCCAAAAATGCACCCTATGCAAAGTTATAAAACTAAGCTTTCTGAAGAAACATGGGATCATTTCAAGGCTGTGGGTCACCTGAAGCTGCAATGAACCTCCAGAGAAGGCTGACTTCCTACACTAGCAGTATCACCTAACTACTAATTCTACGTGAGGAAAAGGGAGAAGGAGAATGCATATAAATGAAAATTAAATCCTATGGTGATACACTACATTGATAAGAACAATGAGATACCTTGATTACACTTGAATAAAGATGATGAACATAATATTACACATCAAATCTATATAAGCTATGCATTAATATGTCACAACAGGTTTGATTCACACACTTTTTCCAGAGAGGAAACTAATTTTCATAGACTAGAATCCATATGTGATTATGTAAACATAGTTTGTGATTTGTATAATGATGTTTTTGCAAAGGAAGGCATGAAGGAATAAAATAAATTCACAAAATAACTTGATTATGAACCTGAAATGCACAACACTTTGCAAGAACAAGATGGAAATCTAAACATCAATAGTTACCAAGGAAAACTTTATATATCATGCTCCAAAATGAGTTACAAAATTTTGCTAATCTGAGAGAGGACTGCAAAAGTCACATACTTCAGAAAAGCATAAGGAGAACTCTCGAACAAAGAAGAAAAAATGCCTTATATACAAAAAGGTGTCAGCCCCTTAGGGCCCGCAAAATATTTTTCTTTAGAAGATATCTCCCCTAGATCTTTTGCATGAAATTAATGCTACACTCTAGTGTGTCACTACTGTCCATGTTGGTGAAGAGTCATTCCTAGGAGAATCCTTTAGATCTTTTGTAGCTACTGCATTAACTTCTGGTCCTCATGTCCACCTTTGAATCTCGTGTCAAGCTGCTTTGAATGCTTCAAAGCTCAGAGCTGATCTATGTCACCTTCACCTTGTTGATCTTCTTGGCACTAGTCAAGCTGCCAACGATCCACCTATAGCTCCCTCTAATTGGTCGAATGGATGCCACATAGATTCTTCGGGTGGTCAAAAGTTCTCTCTACAGAATCACATGTCGGTGAGACACTAATCGTGTCTCCCCAAAGTGATTATACCTTTCTGCAACTATTTGCATAATGCATGATGATCGGAAAGACCACATAGCGAGTTACAAAAGTCATATCGATGTCACTGAAACCATCAGAAAGACACTCATTTTCAGCCAGACAACATGGTGAGCCCTCAGGAGTCATACCGATTTCACCATCTCATTGCCTAGTCATCCGCATTCAGCAAGAGCTCCTTGATGTCACCCTGAATGCACTCCACTCTACCAGAGCTCAACATTTCTTTCAGTGAGACATTATGAAGTCGGGAAAACCTTTTGTCAAAGGCAATATCTTTATAATGATGTGCTCCTCCATCGGCGAGAATCCATGTGTTGGTGAGACATCTTGGCGAAGTCATCTTGTTTTGGGAGACCTCATGGTGAACTAAATCCCTTGGCAAGACTCCCCGCGTCAGTAGGACTTCTTCCCAAGGGCGCAACCCTATGCCGAAAGAAAAATTTTTGGCGTGACCATTAGTAGTCGGCCAAACCCTTTGGCGAAGATGTTTCCTTTTGGTGAGGTCACTAACACTTCAGCGAGACTGCCACTAGTCAGTAAGACCTCTTAGCGAGGTCACAATCTTTCAGCGAGCTTTTATTTTACTTCGGTAAGAGCTTGCTCATTCAGTGATACCTTTCACCGATCCCCTTTCCTTCACAGAGACCTCTGTTACTCACCAAGATGTCCTATCGAGCTCTCCATTTCCTAGTGAAGGAATTTAGTTTTGGTGAGACCTCCATGGAGAGCACCTTTTGTCGCCGAGACCTCATTCTTTCACTGATGAATCAATATGTCAGTGTGAGAAAATGGGTCGGCAAGACTGCAAGACCTCACACCGATAGAAAACTTTTGTGCTTTGTCGGCAAGACCAGATGCACTCACCAAGACATCTCTCCGCTGCAAAAGTTTCTCACTGAGATGTATATCCTTATCGGTGGTTAGCAAGACCACACACCGAAGACACAACTCATGCGGAACATTTGCTCATTCTGCGCTAGTCAGTAAGACATGAAGAATTCGCCGAGACTTCATTCCGAAGAAGACTTTCATGCTGATGGGGAAACTCTTAGTCACTGGAACAATGATTAATGTCTTGCCAATAGGAACCTACATGTGAATTCCAATCGATGTGACATCCCTGATGTCTTGCCGATAGGCAACATAGACATATATTAACAAAATGCATTATGCCAAACTGACTGAGTGATCCCTTTCAAATGAGCTCTTTGTGAAATGGCCTTAGATGCATAACCTAACCCTCGATGCAAAAGTTTCTTTTCACCCTTATGAACATCTGAAACATAACCCATCCTGCTTGGTTGAGCCCGTAGGTGAAAATTGGGTAACATTTATGGAGACCTTTGCTGGATGTTTGCCTGCTAAACACAGAAACCAGTAGCCTAGGCCTATCCATTGGGCACAAAGTCATTGGGACAACTCAGAAACAGATCACTTAGATACTTTATTGAAAACAGGAAAAACTACTAAATGGAAACTACTTATTTGTGTTCGAACAATAGTTAGGGAATTGAAACAGCAACTAAACCTATTCTAACCTAAACTACTCAGCAAAGAAGCTAGTCAAATGAAACCATTCACCAGATCTATGAAATAGCTTCCCTTTCTCCTCAATATGCAATGACTCTCAAGCTTAATGTTAGCTAAATAAAGATGGTACACTAAAAAATGTTTGAAAATATAATGCATTGCCTCATGAAAGAGGTGAAAGAGTTCACTTACCTCACTAGACAGACCATACATATTGTCAGCCGGAGGAGGATAAGTAAATTGAACACACTCTTTTTTGGGTGTAAGTACATCCTTTATGCCACTTTTAGCTGTGGCTCCATGTGTGAGGGCTTGATTAACCATTGGCGCTTTATCAAGCTCCATCCGGTCTAAGTACCTGATTGGACAACCTCTGGTAAGGGAAAAGCTTGAACTTTCCTTGTTGGTCTCTTGTTGATCTCTAAAGACTTCATCTTTTGCTTGAAAAGATGTTGATTGAAGCTAATATGCAAGTTGTTCATTGGCTACTATAGTTTGATCTTCTTGGCTAAGGAGTTGATATCCCTATTGGATAACGGAAAACAAATCTTCAAACTATTGTTCCTTATACTCTTTGTACATGACATAATATAACTCCTTCTCAACAAAGTGGGGCAGCTCATCAAAAGATTTTATAGGCTGCAAGGCATTATCTTCTACAACTTTTTCAATAGTCTCACTGACTTGAATGGGTTCATCACATGCTTCCCTTTCATATGACACTAGCTCATCATCTATATTAGAACAAAAAGCCTCTATGATATCATCTAACTCATAATTTACATTAAGTCTAGATGATTTTTATCATTTAATTGCTCCATACCAAGCATAGATGCTACCATGCATGTGAGATGTTCATCTTCATCAACAATTTGAGGAAGTTCATCGAACAAGTCAACAATATTCTCTGGTTGTTCCAAATAAACTAGTAAATCAGGAACCTGCATGCTCTCTTCCACTTTCTCAACATAACCAGGTAGTTGGTCAAATAAAGAAGTCAATTGTTCTTCTTTATGTGGCTCCTTTTCCAGTGAAACTTGGGCATCCTCTGTCTGCAAGTGAAGATCCTCAACTGACAATTCCTGCATTCTGGCTTCAGCCATCTTATAAACATCATCAGAATATTTTTTAAATGAATCAAAATCTAAGGGGTTCAACAATGAATTTGATTCAACATCATCTTCACATGTGCTATTGTTGTTTTGCTAACTGTCATCAATCGACAACTCCCCAAAAATTTTGATGTCTTCTAGCTGTTCAATCCTTTGCTGCTGCAATTGATGACACTTAATGGCTAAATGTAAAGGATATACCTTTTCAATCCTTTCCCACAGGAGTAAGTTGTCTAGATCAATGGGCTTCTCTTCCTCTATTTTCTTTTCAACATAAAACTCATTCTGTTCAAAACTTGGAACATTGATCTGCGGAAAGTGAAGCCCTTCCTCCAAGAAAGGATCTGGAAAGGTAGCAGTTGATTGGGGCATTTGAGAAAGTTGTTCTTTAGGGGAGTTAGACTAACTTTGTTCAAATTCCTATACTAAATAGGATCCTCTTTGTGTCTCAACCTCCTGCTAATGAATATAAGCTTGACGAACAAGCTCCTCCTATTGCATATTATACTCATTTTCCCTTTCTATGTCTAACATCCGCCTTTGAAACTGCAACATCTCCTTGATGCTACCCAACTCGGTATTCGCATTGTTAGATTTTTGGGACTGACTCGGGAGGCTACAAGGCTGGCTCAAAGTGGAATTAATATGCTATGAGGGGAATTGAGTAGGGGTGGGAGGGTGGAAAGCATGATATGATTGCTGATAGTGATAGTTGCAATAAGAAGAAAGGCTGTTTGGAGATCCATAACTTAAATTTTCATGAAATGGAGGAGAATAACCACCATATTGCTGATAACTAGACATTGCACGGTAAAATATGAAGCATAAGCAAGTCTAGATAGCAAACCTCTTTAACTGTAGGTACCTAGGCTGTTGAAACCAGCTGATATTAAATTGGAGTTGCCATGGTGCTATTTGCGCTACCTCCAAAGGCTGGTATTGTTGAGAAAAACACCAAATTTCTTAATATATTTTGAATTCCTCAATGATGCACTGGTACACGGAGTTGCCATGATATGCTGATGTTAACCTCTGGAAGGCCTGAATCTTGCTAGTTGCATACCAAAAACCAATAATAGACATGTAATTTTCAAACCGTCTATTCGATAGTCCCATCGGGCGTGCTAGAAACTGTTATCTCCCATAAATGCACCCTATGCAAAGTTATAAAACTGAGCTTTCTGGAGAAACAAGGGATCATTTCCAGGATGTGGGTTACCTAAAGCTAAAATGAACCTCCGAAGAAGGCCGACTTCCTAGACTGGCAGTATCACCTAACTACTAATTCTATGTGAGGAAAAGGGAGAAGGAGAATGCATATAAATGAATATTAAATCCTATGGTGATACACCGCATTGATAGGAACAATGAGATACATTGATTACACTTGAATACTAAAGATGAACATAAGATTACACATCAAATCTATATAAGCTATGCATTAATATGTTACAACAGGTTTGATTCACACACTTTTTCTAAAGAGGAAAATAATTTTCACAGACTAGAATCCATATGTGATTATGTAAACATAGTTTTTGATTTGTATAATGATGCTTTTGCAAAGGAAGGCATGAAAACACAACATAAAGTTATGAAAGAATAAAATAAATTCACAAAATAACTTGATTATGAACCTAAAATGCACAACACTTTGTAAGAACAAGATGGAAATCTGAACATCAATAGTTACCAAGGAAAACTTTATATATCATGCTCCAAAATGAGTTACAAAATTTTGCTAATCTGAGAGAGGACTGCAAAAGTCATAGACTTCAGAAAAGCATAAGGAGAACTCTCGAACAAAGAGGCAAAAATGCCTTATATACAAAAAGATGTCGGCCCCTTAGGGCTCGCAAAATATCTTTCTTCAAAAAAAATCTCCCCTAGATCTTTTGCATGAATTAATGCTACACTCAAGTGTGTCCCTATTGTCCATGTCAATGAGGAGTCATTCCCAAGAGAAGCCTTTAGATCTTTGGCAGCTACCACATTCACTTCTAGTCCTTATGTCCACGTTTGAATCCCTTGTTGAGCTACTTTGAATGCTTCAGAGCTCAGAGCTGATCCATGTCACCTTCACCCTATTGATCTTCTTGGCACTGGTCAAGTTGCCAATGATCCACCTGTAGCTCCCTTTGATTGGTTGAACAAATGCCACATAGATTCTTCAGGTTGTCAAAAGTTCTCTCTGTAGAATCGCATGTCGGTGAGACACTGATCGTGTCTCCCTGATGCAATTATACCTTTCTGCAACTATCAGCATAACGCATGACGATCGGAAAGACCACATAGCGAGTTACAAAAGTCATATCGATATCACTGAAACCATCGGTGAGACACTCATTTTCGGCTAGACAACATGGTGAGCCCTTAGGAGTCATACCGATGTCACCATCTCATTTCCTAGTAATCCGCATTCAGCAAGAGCTCCTTGATGTCACCTCGAATGCACTCTGCTCTACCCGAGCTCAACATTTCTTTTGGTGAGACATTATCAAGTCGGGAAGACCTTTGCCGAAGGCAATATCCTTATAACATTGTGCTCCTCCATCAGTGAGACATCCATGTGTCGGTGAGACATCTTGGAAAAGTCATCTTGTTTTGGGAGACCTCATGGCAAACTAAATCCCTCGGCAAGACTCCCCACATCGGTAGGACTTCTTCCCGAGGGCACAACCCTACGCCGAAAGAAAAACTTTTGGCATGACCATCAGTAGTCGGCCAGACCCTTTGTGAAGATGTTTCCTTTTGGCGAGCTCACTTCCACTTCGGCGAGACCACCGCTAGTCAGTAAGACCTCTCAGCGAGGTCACAATCTTTCAGCAAGCTTTTATTTTACTTTGGTAAGAGCTTGCTCGGTCGGTGAGACCTTTCACCAATCTCCTTTCCTTCACCGAGACCTTCATTAGTTGCCAAGACGTCATGTCGAGCTCTCCATTTCCTAGTGAAGGCATTCAGTTTCGATGAGACCTCTATGAAGAGCACTTTTTGTCACTGAGACCTCATTCTCTCACCGATGAAGCAATATGTCAATGTGAGAAAATGGGTCAGCAAGACTGCATGACCTCACACCGATAGAAAAATTTTGTGCTTTATCAGTGAGACTAGATGCACTCACCAAGACATCTCTCCACTGCAAAAGTTTCTCACTGAGATGTATATCCTTATTGGTGGTCAGCAAGACACAAAGCATTCGGAAAGACCACACACCGAAGACACAACTCATGCTGAATGTTTTCTCATTCTGCGCTAGTCGGTAAGACATGAAAAATTCACTGAGACTTCATTCCGAAGAAGACTTTCATGCTAATGGGGAAAATCTTAGTCGTCGGAACAATGATTAATGTCTTGCTGATAAGAACCTACATGTGAATTCCAATTGTTGTGACATCCCTGAGGTCTTGCCGATAGGCAACACAGACATATATTAACAAAATGCATTATGCCAAATTGACTGAGTGATCCCTTTCGAATGAGCTCTTTGTGAAATGGAATCAGATGCATAACCTAACCCTCGATGCAAAAGTTTCTTTTGGCCCTTATGAACATCTGAAACATAACCCATCCTACCTGGTTGAGCCCATAGGTGAAAATTGGGTAACAGCTGCACTTGAGGATCTTGAAATTTTTGAAAGAAAAAACAGAGATCTAAAAGAAAATCTTAAAGATGCAAATGAATGTGTCTAGAAATTAAAAGAGCAATTGAAGAATTTAAAAGAAAGGCATAGGGAAGTAACTGATCAGTTGAAGCAAGATAATGAAGAAATTACCGGTTTGAAGGTGCAAGTAGAAGAGAAGAAAATAATTGAAGAATGTCTGAACAAAATGATACAAAGCAAGTCTAATGAGTGCACTAAGATTGAACAAGAAGTGGTGAATCTGAAAGTAGATCTAGAGAAAGCAAAATTTGTGAAAATAATTTCAAATCTAGCTCAGACAAGCTTGATGAATTTATTTCAGGATAGAAATCAAGTAAAGACAAAGGTGGCTTGGGAATGGAAGGAGGTGAAAATTCTAAGGATAACTAGAAGGCTCAGATTAAAGGAAATCGGAAAGGAAACTCAATGAACTTTGCTAGGAGACCACCTGTGAGACAACCTAATGCACAAAGGTATTCATCCTTCAATGGTAGTTTTTTTTCATTTAACAAATTTGGACACAAGGCAACATTATGTAGGAGTAGGATGAATTAGTTTCCTGGATCCTTGTCTGGTCAATGTCTTGCATGCAAAAAAAATGAACATAGGGCTAGTGAATGCAGAACTCAAATGATGAATCAATTTAATTGAGGAAGAGTAAATAAATCCTTTAATGACTACTATTATACTTGCAACAAGTATGGACATAAAGCTAATTAGTGCAAAACAAGAGTCAGTGAAAGTTAAACTAATCAAAGAAATGTTGTCTGCTACAATTGCAACAAACCAGGACATATCTCAAGAGTTTGCAGAAGCAAAAAGGGTAAGCAGACCAATCTGGTAGAAAAGAATGAACTTGTGAAAAAGGTTGAAAAAGAAGAAATGAAGCAATAGATGAACAAAATTTGGACAAAGAAAGAAGATCTTGAGTCAACAGATGTGTCTTTTCCCTCATCCGGTACAGACAATTCCTCTGGGAACTAGACCTAGCAAGGTCTTAGGGGGAGCTTTAAAAAAAATTACTTGAACCCCCTTGATGTTTAGCATGTTAGTATTCAACACAAAGATATGTTGTAAGAAATTATTATTCAGAGGTTATGCAAGTGGAACCAGAAGAAAATATGAAGGCATGATCTTTTACAAAGCAAATTAGGGTTTTTTTGAACAAAGTAGAAGAGTTTTTAGTAGCTTTTTGAAATCTATCGCATTTAATGTGAATTAGGGTAGATCGTTGCTTTATAAAGTAGATATGTAAGGAATTTTAATCACTCATGCATTTGAAGAAATCAAAGAGCATTTTGGAGCATTCTTGATGTGATTTGGAGTTTGACCCATGTAAACCCTAGTTTTGGTTCATCATGAAGAAAAAGGTATTTTACTTTTTGTGAAGTTGTGGGTTTGTGTGAATCATCTTATTGAATTGTTTGAGTTTGAAATTGTGAATAATGGAAACCCCGTAGTTGTTAAAGTGTCAAAAATACCTAGACCATCATATAGAAAATATTCCTCGAAGGTGTTCGAAGATGACCCTATGGGCGCCTTCTCATCAATCCCTCATGGGGTTATGCCAACCAAGGACACAATAATGTACATTTGAGTAAAGATTGAGGAGTTCAATCACAACAAATTGATCGACATTTGGCAGAATGAGCTCACTAGAGATGATTTCTTGGTGAAACCTGAATACTTGAATATTGTTGTGAAGAGATTAGACAGATGGAACTACTTTCCCAATTTCAATTATGTGGTTGATGATAGATATGTGAAGCCTATTCTCAGCAAAATACATGATAAATTCCTATGGACTGAACGACCTCATCTAATAACTAAGGAAGAAATTAGGGTTGTTACCAGCCTCTGGGATAAAGGACCAATACCTGTATTGAAAGTTGTGAAAAATGAAGTGGTGATAGAACTTATAGGTGCCACATATGATAAGAGAGCTCTAACAACAAATTCCATCACTAATCCATCCGTGAAGTACACTGCTATAATGATTGGTCACAAAATTTACTTCACCAACAGAGAGAACTCTATTTTAGCCACAACTATTTATACTAGTTTTGATATGGTAGTCAATGGTGCAGACTATGACTTGTGCAAACTTCTCTGACAATAGTTGCTTGAGAATTTGAAATCGACAAAAGAAAGCAAGTATGCTTTTAAATTCAACTCATTGATTGTATGCATGTTGTTCTATTTCATGAAGAGACTTCCTAGAAAGAATGATGTAGTGTTTTAGGACTCATCAAGACTGGTGGCACATCAAATCCTTGATTATATACATAGTTTGGGTGATCTGAAGACTTAAGGAAATTCTCTAACAACATTCTTTGTTGTATTTAAGAGCAACATGAATGAGAGAGGATTTTGAGGAAGATTGTTGAGAAATATAAAGATGACATCATACTTCATGTTTCCTCAAATGAATGCATGATTGAAGCAGTCGAACCCCAGATCATTTGGATTCAACCATTGGGATATGAAATTACAAAAGATGAAGTTGAGGATTATGTACAAATGTTTCTAAAAAATTTCGAAGGATCCCAATGAACCAAGAATTGGCACTTGTAACTAAGGTAAAAATCTAGGTTAGCATAATATCAAATGCATAAACAAACCCTAGCTAAACAATGAAGCAAAAGGAGTAAAAATGCATAAAGAAAAGAAAATTTTCACCAAACAACCATCATGCCCTCCATGATTGACCTTCATTTCCCTTCTCCATTTGCTGCAAAGTGGTGTTTTCCCTCAAATTTTTGATGAGCAACTATGACTATGACAAGACCTAAGCAAATATTGAAGGATTTGATCTAAAATGCAAGTGTACTCAAATTTCTACAAGCATGAAGAAGTGTGGAAGCCTAAATTATGAAGCATGAAGTATGAGATGATGAAGTGATGAAGTCAAGTAATGATAAAAGTCCCCCAAATGAGGTTAGCATTGCCTTTTTATAAAAAAGTCAATTTTGGATAAATGGTCAGGATTGAAAGTTTGACAAAGCCCTAAGATCAAAGGCTGAAATTGCATGTGACAAGTAGCAATTAGGTGTAGGGTAGAATTAGGTTAGAATTTGAAATGGAGGGCTAAGATTTGATTTGAAGAAAATCAAATTAAGGGTCAAGAATGCATGTGACAAGAAGATATTGGGCACGAAAAACAAAGTTGTTGGAGAATCAAATAAGAATTTAAAATTATTTGATTCAAGAGGTGATGTTGACCTTTTGAATTAAAAATTAATTTAATTCAAAAGTGGTGGGGTCATATGACAATAAATAATTATTTTAAATTATTTACTAAGAGGGAAAAAGGAAAGTGGGACAATTTTAAATAAATGATTTTATTTAAAATTAGAAAAAGTCAAGGTGGACAATAATTAAATAAATTACAAAAATTTATTTAATTATAAGGCATGAGGAATTAATGATGTATTTAAATAAATAAATAAAGTTTATTTATATAAATAATCAAGAGGAAATAATAGACAAATAATAATTAAATAAATTTAGGAATTTATTTAATTATAGAGAGACATAGGAAATTAGTGACGTATTTAAATAAAATAAATGTAATTTATTTATTTAAATAGTCAAGATGAATAAAAGATATGAATTAATTAAATAATTGAGAATTATTTAATTAATAGTTTGAATTTGGACTATAGGACATAATTTAAATAAATTATGTTGAAAAGAAATATGGAGAAGAAATAAAGTTTGCAGGCCTAGGTCAATTTTATGTGTCTACATTTTTCCCCTTTGTCATAATGTAGTTTATCGCATTGTGACAAAGAAAAATTCAGTTTAGGATATGTCTCAGCAAAAAATAGGATGTGGAAGAATGACGAGGAGGTAGCAGTATGCCCCCTCAAGAGGACAGTTGAGTTCAGAGAACACAAGTGTGCTCCTGAAATGGACAAGAGGACGAGATGATAAAGGAATATAAGAACTGTTAGCATGAAAGACATGGATGGTGGGACGAGAAAGAAACCTTCAATATTTTTCCAAAGTACAAATAGGTGTTGCATAATCATCATTGGGTAGTAAAATGTGAAGAATGGACACCAAACACCATGATATGGCATAGACCAAGGTGTGCAAGGTCATCCACTTGCAAAACAGAAAGTCACAGACAAGGAATGTCCTAGCTCATACTAAGGGCTAAGTTGCCTTAGTATTTTTTCCAAGACAATTCACAGACAACAGTCAAATAAAAGAGTCAAGAGACATCATCACTCCTCTAAATCCTTCATGGGACATCCTTGAGGAACTAGTAACCTAAATCACAGACAAATTCCAAAAGAAAGATAAGACAAGACAAGCCACAATGTTAATAGCCAATTAGAATGTTTTCCAAAATTTGATTTATTTTATGGTTATTTGACTTGATGATTGACGAGTTGAGCATTTGAAAAAGCTTGGTTTCAAGAAAGAGACATGTTGTATAAGATGCTGAGTCTGGTTTCGACCATGTGACCACCTATATAAGGAAAATAATGAGGTTTGACTAAATGAAAATATCTAGTTTCAGGAAGGACACATCCTATATAAGACATAATTTGACTGGTTGACAGTTTTACTATTTTGACAATTCATTTGGTTTGACTAACTGATGTTGTTGGTATGTTGTCTTGTTGATATATGACTTTGTTTTGATGTTTTGATGACTGTTTGTGTCTTTGTTGAAAATTTCTAACTTATTTGACTGACACAACAAACCTTAAAGGATTGACTTAGGTGGCCTCGAGGGCTCATCGACAGATGGCCTTGCCTACATTTAGTCGTAGAGGCAACGTAGTTCTAAAATGACATGGACTGAATGATATGACTGACTTTGAATCTGTTTTTGGGATTTTTGAGTGTTATCTAGATGTTTTTGTGTTTTGGACATGCTTTGATTTTTTTGGATTTTTGAAATGTTTTATTTTTTTGTATTTTTTAAATGTTTTGATTTTTTTGGATTTTTGAAATGTTTCGATTTTTTTGTATTTTTGAAATGTTTTGATTTTTTTGGATTTTTTTAAATGTTTTTATTTTTTTGAATTATTGAAATGTTTTGAGGTGTCAATGGATGAAAATTTGTGTAGCCTTTGTGCTAGATACCAATGGCAGGGGGGGACCAACTCTAGGTGGATGTAGGATAGATAGGCAATAATGGATGGAATGGATGTATGAGTAAGAGAGCAAGGATGTGATCTCAAGGACTATGTTGCATAGGAATAACATGCCCCATTGTAGTTATTATTTGACATGACAAAGCTTAGGATAATAGGATGATAAGATGGATAATGAAGGGGTTTTTTTAGAAGGGATAAGGTATGGCAAGAGACATCCAAAACACGTGTCAACATTTTTTCCCCCAATCTTTATCAAGATCAAAAGGAGGAAGAGAGGATGAATGGTCTTGATAGGTTTGTGTAGGTGTGGGTAAGAATGGTAAGATTGCATGGAAATGGTAGGATATGATAGGGAATGATAGGATGAAAATGATAGGTTGGATGAGATATTGTTCCCCCAAGTGTAAGTTGCATAGAAGATCAATCTACACATGATGCCTATTTGCTAGGTTTTTGTCATGGTACTTATCCAAGGTGCCTATTTACCAGGTTTTCACCTTTGGATGAAGGGATTTATCTTTACTCTCTTTTTTTGACTTTTTTACCTTTTTGACTTTTTTGAATAGAAGAGGTGGAATATAGAGGAGAGGGACTCAAGAATCTAGTTCCATGATAGGTGATAGTCCCATTAGAGTTTGATGTCATCGCAGGGATCGTGTCAATTCATTATTCTCATCGATGTTGGTAGGGTGATTACGTGAGAGTGAGATGGATTAGGTAGATAGCATATTATGAAAGGTGTGATAATGGATTATGATGTGTATTATGTAGGACCGAAAGTGGATTATGATGTGGATTATGATGTGGATTATGTAGGACTAATGCAAGGAAGATGGGTGTAATGTTTATGCAAAAGCATGGACCATGGGGATAGGGTGAGTGAAATATGTAGGAAAATAGTTGAATGATGGGGTGGTGAAGGTATGGAAAGGAATCATGACCAACAGCTACACACACCATGAAAAAAATTGAAGCTTTTGAGTGGATGGTGGTGTAGGAAGTAATGGTGATGTTTGCTTGGTGGATGGATGACGTAAGCATTTAGGGACCCACATAGACTTAGTGTTTTTATGATTTTTTATTTTCATGTGGAATGGAGGAATTCAATATTTTTTTATGGAATGAAATTGTTGAAGGGATGAGGAGGATGGTTGGGTTTTTTGAGAGGTGGATACCTCATTTGACTTGCATTTTTATTTAGGGACCCATATCATTTTAGTTTTGGTATGGGTTTGGGTGGATTTTTTAATGTATTTTTCTTTGGTTTCTTGCATTTGTACCCTAAGGGACTAGGACCCTTAGGATTTTTGGCATTATGAAAGAAAGCATCCAAATTTTTATTTTTGAATCCCATGAGGTGGATGGAATGAGTGGAAGCTTTATGTTTACACAATGTATGCATTTTTTGGTCATGACTAGGATATTTAGGGTATTTATCAATGATTGGGATACTAGGTGTTGGAAGCAATGGTGGAAAAGTGGATGGAAAGATATGCAAAGTTGGAAGAAGCGAGGGTAAATTGGATGGTGGAAGGTGTATGGTCACATACTTTTGACATTTCTAGGATGATGGAGGTGGAATGGCAACGTATGTTTTGGGAATATGATAAGG
Source organism: Sequoia sempervirens (assembly GCA_007258455.2). Taxonomy (NCBI): domain Eukaryota; kingdom Viridiplantae; phylum Streptophyta; class Pinopsida; order Cupressales; family Cupressaceae; genus Sequoia; species Sequoia sempervirens. Next base: position 739,176,182 of record VDFB02193867.1, read on the forward strand.
CTTGTGGTGGAAAGTGGACTTAGGATGGATGGAGGAAGTACCAACATCGTTAGGTTGTTGACCTTGGGGTGTGTATCCAAGTCCATATGAGCATGGAGGAGGGACTTTGGCATGCATAGGCTCCAAGATTCTTTGTTCAAGAAGGCCTAAGCCTTTGCCTTGATAATTCATTTTTTGGAGCATGCGATTGACTATAGGACTAGGTGTAGTTTGGAAACTAGATTTGAGTTAATTATTGGATGAAGTAGGTGAAGTGATAGACAATGGTTGTTGATGTCCAAAGGAGGAAAACTCATGGATGAAAGTAGGTAAGCCAAGTGGATATGATGGTGGTTTTGAAATAGGGTCGATGGTGGATGTGGAAGGATCATTAGGATCTTGATTAGTATTGTGTTCACTAAGATCCAAGGTAATGGTTTGATCCCCTATGTTTTCTTGTGAGCCACTTGTCTCATCATGGGAAGTGGATGTTTGTGCATCATGGATGGGTGAGGTGGCAATATCTTGACCATGGAGTGCATAAAGTTGGCTAAGAGGATCATCATGTTCTTCTTGATCATAAAAGGGATCTTGATCAAAGATCAGAGCTTTATCATGAATAGGATTAGGTGTGTTATGAACAAAATCATTAGGAGGGTGTTGATATTTATGTGGATGAGGGGGTAATGTTTCCTCATGTTTAGGATTTTTCTCTTGAAATACCTCATGACTTATTTGAATGGAGGTGGAAGGGGATTTCACATGGAGAGACTTGACGTGTTCTTAATGGTCAACAACATAGGAGCATGAAAGAGGGTGACTTGGACTTATGAGGGGAAACTCTTGAATTGGCTCAAGGGGTTGTGGATGACATGGTTGGCTTGAAGGACTTGGAATGATGTTTGAGGACTCTTTTGTGCATTCAAGTATATGTGTTGAATGACATGGAGATATTTGATTCCTTCCTTGTAGCCCTTAGGTCACATCCTTTATAGGTGTAGGGATGGAAGGTGCTTGGCTTATGGTTTGGATTTTGATTGGATGGAGGAGTGAATGGATTGAGTGGGTTGGTGGATTTGGGAAACTCCACATGTTTAATTTTGTAATGTTTGTATTGAGGACATGGAGTTGATGTATTGGCAGGTGGATTAGAGGATTGTAAGGGTAATGAAGGGGTTAATGGGTTGAAAAGTGTAGGGACCATTGGATTAGGACTAGGACATGGTGGATTTAGGATAGGATTTTGATTAGATAGTGGTATGATATACTTATAGGGTGCATGACCTAGATTAGTGTTCCCCTTTTCAATGGTTGCATTAGAACATGAGGCGGTTTGACCTTGTTGCAAGGTAGAACTTAAGTTCACATGTGTTTGTTGTGATGTGGATTGATAGGTTGATGTGGCATTGACATGCAAAGAAGTGGATGGATTAGATTGGTATGAGGTAGAAGGGGATGACACATATGGTTGAGGTGGAATTGGTTGATAATGAATGGATAGGGGATGATGTTGTGGTTGTTGGATTTGATAAGTGGCAATCAATTGATTGGCTTGAGCTAGGAGGTGTTGGGTTTGAGGTGATTTAATTTGTTGAAAAATTTGGAAGAGGGTTTGAATTCTTTGTATGGTTTGGGGGTCTAGGGGTTGGGGTATTTAGTGAAGTGTTTGAAGGAGGTTTTGAAGTTGGGATGCTAGAACTTTATTTTCAAATGTGGGCATTGTGTCGCACATGTGTTTAAGTTTTTGCATGTCGATTCATTCCTCAAGGTATGCAACATAGTTCATGTCATCATTAGAGGTGGTAGGAGAAGCCCCTAGAAGTATGATTTTAGGTTTTAGTTTTGTTTCATTATTTGAACTAGGGAGAGGGCCTCCTTGAATTATGATCTTAGGTTATGATTGGTATTTTTTATGATTAGGGCAATTTTGACAAGTGTTGATTGACTAGGACTAGGTTGGTGATGATGTTGAGATGATAATATTGGATGATTAGAAATGATTAGGGTTGATGGTTAGAATGAAAGTTGAATGATGAAGATATGATTGGACTATGATTAGGAATGGGTAGGATGAGATCAATGTGAAATGATGATTAGGATAATGATTTGGATAGAATGATGTGGAATGATGTGGAATGAAAAGATTGGGTGACTTGATTGATTAGGATGATGACTAGGATGATTAGGATATGATGTAGAATGACAAGGATATGATTTGGATTGGATTGGGATGACTTGAATATGATTAGGTATGACATGATTGTATCAATTGGATTGATTAGGATGATAACTAGCATGAATGAATGATGAGTATGATGTGATTAGGAAAAGGTGGAATGATTAGGATGAAGTGGATATGAAGTGGCTAGGAAGGGTGATTAGGATGAAAGTGATTGGATGTGAATGTGTTGGAAGAACATGTAGAGTGACTTGTCTTTATGTGTTTGGTGTTTAGCTTGATTTGGAAATGTTTAAATGAATGATCACACATTTACACACATGAATCACTTATGCAAGACACATAAGTAAGTTTTAATTTTGAAATTTGAAGAATTTAATGATGATTATTAAAAAAACACACGTGGAAGACACATCAAAAAGGCCCATGACTAGTCAAGCGAGGTATGGCCAATTAGGTCTCAAGCTAGTTTGCATGAGGTTGAATAGGTATAATTTGAAAGCAAAATCCTACCACATAGCCGGGAGAAAGGGGTAACCCACCCTTCAACTTCACTTCCCAAAGGTATAAAGTTCTTTGGGGCTTAGCCAAGAGTGACAGATTTGAACTCCCAAAGGAGTGTGTCTTTTGATTCACACTCGATTAAGGTCATCCCTTGGAGGGCCGTGTGCTCCAAGAAGGCCTCCTAAGAAGGGTATGAAAAAAGTGAACCAAGTGAAGTGTTTTGGAGGACACACACACCTGATTCACACTCGTTATTAATTTCCCTTTAGAAAATTGAAATGTGTGTAAGTAAACAATGGAAGCACTTGTTCTTTTTAACCCAAAGCCAAAATGTGTGAAGGAAGAAAATGGTTCTTTTTAAGCCCGATTTCAATGATGTGACAAAAAAAAATTGATTTTAGACCCCAAAATTCAAATGTGTGATCAAACAAGTTGTTCTTTTTAAGCCCCAAATTGAAGTGTGTTGACAAGCAATGATTAGAGATGAAAGATGGAATGTGTGCACCTAGAATTTCTTTAGCTCCAATTTTTTGTCCACTTGATCCAATTTTTCCTTTGAAGTGTTTATTTTTTCCGCACATTCACAAAACCAACAACAAAGCCAAAACCCTAACAAGATAATTGATCACTAATATTAGAGGGTTAGCTAGTCAAAAAAAAATCTGATTTTTGAAAATTTTTTTTGCATAAAAAAAACACAAAGAAAAAACCCTTACTAAAATTTCCAGAACTTTCTAAAAATGTAAAGAAATCCAAAAAATTTGTTATTTTGCACCCAACACTATTTTTTTTATGAAAAATCATTAAAAAATTATAAAAAATTCAAAACAAGTCCAAAAATTCTGATTTTTGGACTAAAGACCTCTGACATCATCTCAAATCTGCAGAATTTTTTTTGTGATAATATATGCAACTGCTTGTGATTAATAAGAAAATCTTTGTAAAACCCTAATTTTCAAAGATCTATTTTTTTGTCTAATTATTTTTCATCCAAATTAAAAATATAAAGAATAGACCCCTACTAGAATTCAGAGAGCTTTCCAAAAATATAAAAATATCTGAAAAATTCTCTAATTTGCTCTCAAAATTGATTTTTATGAAAAATAACAAAAAAAATTTAAAAATTTAAAAATAGCTCCAAAAAATCTAATTTTCAAACTAGAAGCTCTTTAAATTGTCCCTAATCTGTAGAAAAATGATTGTGCAAAAATACACAGCCGTTTGAGAGATATGGTCGAATCTTTGAAAACTAGGGTTTTGTCCCCAAAATGGTGCAAAACCTACATCAAAAAGCTAACAAAACCTACAACAAAAAGGATCCAACTCCAAAATTACTCAAAATATTTCAAAATATTGATCTAAAAGTTAGTTTTCAGGTTCACCAATGTAACTAAGGTAAAAATCTAGGTTAGCATGATATCAAATGCATAAACAAACCCTAGCTAAACAATAAAGCACAAAGGAGTAAAAATGCATAAAGAAAAGAAAATTTTCACCAAACAACCTTCATGTCCTCCATGATTGACCTTCATTTCCCTTCTCCATTTGTTGCAAAGTGGTGTTTTCCCTCATATTTTTGATGAGCAACTATGACTATGACAAGACCTAAGCAAATATTGAAGGATTTGATCTAAAATTCAATTGTACTCAAATTTCTACAAGCATGAAAAAGTGCATAAGCCTCAATTCTAAAGCATGAAGTATGAGATGATGAAGTGATGAATTTAGGAGATGATAAAAGTCCCCCAAATGAGGTTGACATTGTCTTTTTATAAAAAATTCAATTTTGGATAAATGGTCAGGATTGAAAGTTTGACAAAGCCCTAAGATCAAAGGCTAAAATTGCATGTGACAACTAACAATTAGGGTTAGGGAAGAATTAGGTTAGAATTTGAAATGGAGGACTAATATTTGATTTTAGGAAAATCAAATCAAAGTTCAAGAATGCATGTGACAAGAAGATATTGGACACGAAAAATGAAGTTGTTGGAGAATCAAATAAGAATTTAAAATTATCTGATTCAAGAGGTGATGTTGACCTTTTGAATTAAAACTTAATTTAATTAAAAAGTGGTGGGGTCATGTGATAGTAAATAATTATTTTAATTATTTACTAAGAGGGAAAAAGGAAAGTGGGACAATTTTAAATAAATTATAAAAAAATATTTAATTATAAGAAGGCATAAGGAATTAATGACATATTTAAATAAACAAATAAAGTTTATTTATTTAAATAATTAGGAGGAAATAATAGACAAATAATAATTAAATAAATTTAGGAATTTATTTAATTATAGAGAGACATAGGAAATTAGTGACGTATTTAAATAAAATAAATGTAATTTATTTATTTAAATAGTCAAGAATAATAAAATATATGAATTAATTAAATAATTGAGAATTATTTAATTAATAGTTTGAATTTGGACTATAGGACATAATTTAAATAAATTATGTTGAGAAGAAATATGAATAAGAAATAAAGTTTGCAGGCCTAGGTCAATTTTATGTGTCTACAACACTTATGCAGAAAAATCTATGGAGGTCCACATGGAGCACTAGAAGCCAATAATAAGAAAGAGAGTTGAAAAGAAGCTTAGAGAAGTTGGATTCACTGATGAGGAGATTGCACTTGGAAGGGCTAATGGAGGAGAGTTGGAGGGAGAATCATCATGTCTGAGGAGATCCGATAGGACTTCTTCTAAACCCTCCACAGCTCTTGTAGTAAAAATTGAACCCAGTACTGCTGATAAAGGTAAAGGCCCGGTTTCCTCTAGAACTACTACTAGATCTAGCAAAAGGAAAGAAACTCCTTTGGTAGCCCCTAGAAAAAGAGGAAAGAAAGAGAAAGCTACAAGGGAGAAAATTTTTAGCGTTACAAATGATCAAGATGAAGAGGAAGAGGATATTGTTGCAAAATTGGTGAGGAAAAGAAGAGGAAGTCTATCCTCTAGTGAAGGTGCTTCTAAGGAAGCTATTGGTTCTAAGAGAGTGCATGTTCTGCCATCTTTTGATGAAGAGGAAGAATAAAAATTTGGTGTTCATGTGCACACCAAACCAGAGTCAAAGAAAACCAAGGTATCTGAAGAAGCCTCCCTAGACCAAGAAGAACATGGCATTCCGATAAGCTCTAGTCCCCATTTCAAATTGGAGGCAACTCTTAATTCTTTATTACATTTTGAGAACATGGTGAAGCCTACAACCGAATACTATGATAATGCTAGAAAATAGGATAAGAAAACTTTACTTTTAGCTATCATTCAACATGTTATCATCTTGGAAGTTAAATGGGATGATGTGAAGAAAGAAGTACCTGAGAATATGTGGGAAACTCTAATGAAAAAGAGATAAGAGGCTATTGTACTTGAAGAGAAAATAAAGAAAAATGCATTTGATAAGATTGGGTCTTCTCTGACCCTGGATGATCTAGAAACTCTAAAAAAGATTTGTGCAGATATGTTCTAGATGAAGAAAAGGGTAAATATTTTGATGACTAAGGATAAAAAGTAGATTAAGAAGATAAGGAAGAAAACTACAAAAGTGATCCAGGATGCAACAGAGAAATATGGCATGCTTAAGACTAATGAAAATGTTTCTATTGAAAATTTTGAGGAAGATAATCCTCTTGATACATGTGATGTAGGTATTTAAAAGAAATGGATGTTGAAAATGATTCCGGTGGTGAAAATGAGCCTTTAGAAATTGAGAAGCAGAATGAAGGTGAAGTTGAGTATGAAAAAAATGATGATGCTCCTCCAGAGCACACTGAAGGTGAAAAAGGCAATGATGAAAAAGGTAATACTAAAGAGGGAAAAGGTAGTGAAGAAGGAGAACAAGATAATCCAGAAGAAGAACAAAATAAAAATGGAAATGATGGAAATAATGAAGAAGACAACAGAGATAAAGATAAAGATGAAAATAAAAAGGAAGAAAAGAAAGAAGAAGAAGAAGAAGAAGAAGAAGAAGTGGAAGAAGAAAAGAAGGAAGATGAAAAGGAAAAGGGAGAGAAAGAAAAGATAAATGAGGAATCTATTGGGAAAAATAAAGAAAGTCAGAAGCAGATTATACAATCTCCTAAGTTCCCCGGAGAATCGTCCTCCGGTAATGATGTATTGAAAGGATTTCTATCCAAGCAGATCAAATTCCAACCAATAATTCCTCGGGAGATTCTACAACTTTCTATGATTGAAGCGTGTGTAGATGTGGAGAAGATGTATCTAGTCTGTAAAGTGGTGTTAGGAGATGCACTACAGGCATCCAGAAGGAAGGAGATTCTTGAAACTCATCAGAAAGGAGCAAAACTCATAGAAGATGCTCTTAAGCAATTCCAAGAGGTCACACCTAGTACATCTATTGATGTATCTCTCACTCCTATAGAAAATTTGAGAGTGTTGTTGGATTCTTTCAAGGAATATATCTTTGGGCTTGGTGAAAAGAAAAAACAAGAGGTTGAGGAGAAGCTAGCAGAGAAAAGGCTATTGGCATTGCATGACAAGTGTGCCTTAGCACACACTAATGTTGAAAAAAACTTGGAAGCTATGAAGATCTATGAGTTGGAAGCAAATGTTGTTCTTGCTTATTGCTTGAAGTGGTTGGATGCCACCTAGAACATTAAGGTTGTTATGGATTCCATTGAGTCTCAATTGACTATTTCCTCTGGTACTTACAGTATATCCAAAGATAGAGACAGATCAACCTAGAATGCTATCTCTATGCATAAAGATAAATTCTTTGTTTTACAAAAGTAGAAGGAAGAGATTATCAAAAAACTTGAATAGTTAAGTGAAATTATAAGAGTGGAATACACTCTAGTTGGCAAGGCCTTGGTAGGAACAAAAAAACTTGAGAAGATAAATCTAACTCCTAATACTTTGAATGGTGCAAAAGAAACTCTAATAGAGTTGGAATCCCTGAACAGGATGTTGATTGCTACAAAGGAAAGTTGGGAGAGTGGTAAATCAGTATGGGAAGGTATTTGTAAGGAGCTTCAAGGCTCACCATCCTCCAGTTAATACATGTCTCTTTTTTTCTTTGTTTTCATATTTCAATTTTTGGGACACCCTTTGTCCTTGATGTCAAAGGGGGAGAGAAAAAGGTGATAGTGGAAGGAGAATACTGATAATAAGGGGAGAGTGTTGTAAATAAGAGTTTGGAAGTTTTTGCAAGTTTTGTTTTGAAATTTTGGTGCATGTTTCCATCAATGACAAAGGGGAGATTGTTGGAAAAATGAATAAGAACATCTCATTTTGTTGTTTTGTGTTGTCATTGATGTCACCATGATATATGTGTTGCAACTGCAAGATCAAGTCTGAATTTGATTTGGTATTTTGGTCCAATATCTGAATCAGTATGAACTTACATCCTCCATTATTTTGGTCTAGAATTGTTTGTTGTCGATTATTGTTGTGAGCAATTTTGGGAAATGATTTATGGATGTTGCAATCATGTACATTCAAGATTGCATGTATTCAGATGCTCATATGGTGTATCGACATTATCTTGTTGATTACTTTTTGCAATTAAGTCTATTTTTGGTAGACTTTATGAATAAGTTGTGATATGGTGAATCAATTTTGTTTTGCGGATATATGTGTGACCTATCTTAGGTCTATGCCCACATGATGTAGCATGTTGAGCATTTGAATTGTCTTTTGGGAATATTTTGTGAAATCCTGAAGCTGACAGTTGGTATTTTTGATGAATAAGAAGTGCATCTAATTAGGCCAACCTAATTGATGCTTATGGATGGATCAAGTATATATATTGGATAGTTTTTTTAAGACTGAGTAACAGATGATAGAGTTGTGAATGCGAATGTGAAGAAGTGAAAATATGATGAAGTTTGTTAAGTCAGTTTACTGAGCTTCATTGGAACTGAATCAACACTTATTAGGTGTATCATATTAGTTCATTTTCTAGTTGCAAGCTATTTTGTCATTGTAATTCTGTAGGCAATGAGCCTCTATTTTTGGACAGTGAGTCCTGACAATGAGCCACCCCATTTAGTAATATCTTATAAGTGGTTATACTACATTTTGAGCTAACACTCACTTTTTTTTCTCCCATTTTGGGTTTTCCACATAAAAATCCTAGTGTTTATGTGTTGTGTGCTTTCATGCTTTGTTAATGCTCTTGCTTATCTATATATTTTTATGCATTGGAATAATTAGATGGTATTTGTTTAGTAAATTTAAGAAGATATTGTTTCAACCCCCCTCTCGATATCTTGGATATTCAACAGGGTTTTGTGTCCATTAAGTGGTAGGAGAAGGGGATGGTGGTAAGTGTGAGTTTGTTGATGCCCTAGGCAGGGAAACTTCATGTTTTTGGGTGTAAGAGTTGCATAGAAGTAGGGTTTTATAGAAAAGGTGTTTGGAAATCATTCTAGTTGATAGAATGTACATGTTCAGACCCCATATGATGTGTGGATGGATTTAGAATGAAGAATGTAGGTTAAGAGAGTGTAAAACCAATAAGTGCCTTGTTGAGGGAGCCTAATTAGGCCTATGGTAAAGCGTAGAAACAGGGATTTGAAGGTTGTATTCCAAAGAAACCCAATGAAAATTTGAGATATTTTATTGAAGGGGATAAAGGGTATCCTAAATAGTGATTAGATTCTGGGTTTGAGACCTATTATGTAAATTAAGTGAGAAAAACCTAGTTTGTTGTACTACAAGGAATATTGGCAGTTTGTGTAAAGAATCAATTTGTTTGATGATTAGAGACTTTGACAAAGGTTTGATTGAATGAGTTTTTAGTTGTGTCACCCTTCTCTACATCATCTATGGATTCTACTTTTTCTTTGAGAAAAGTAACCCATATCATTCTAGAATAATAATCAATTAAAAGCATGAAATACATGTCATATTGAAGACTTCTTACTCTTGTAGGACCACAAATATCCATATGCATTAATTCCAATAGTTTGGTAGTAGATTTTTCTTTGAATTTGAAGATTCTTATTGCTTTCTTTCCAATTTGACATTCTTTACAAATAGCATTGATAGGCTTTGTAATCTTTGACAGATCTCTTGCAGCTTGAACTGAACTTATCCTCACTAGGCTGTCATCATTGATGTGACACATTATTTTATGTCATAGCCAAATTTCATTAATATGACTCATAAAGTAATGAACATCAACACCCTTAAGCTAATAAACATTTCAATCTGTCCTTCCAAAAACTACCGTAGTTTTGTGTCCTTATCTAATCTCACATCCATCATCTAGAAACATAAGATTATATCCTTTGCTACACATTTTTCCAACACTCAAGAGGTTATGTCTTAAACCCTTAACATAGTAAACATCATCAGTATTATGTTTTCCATCAAAACCGATAGAACCTTTTCCACATATCTTAGCATTTGTATCATCACCAAATCTAACACATCCCCCATCATTCTTTTCAAGTTTAACAAACTTACTCTTGTCACTGGTCACATGATTAGAGCATCCACTGTCAATGATCCAATAGTTCTTCTATTGTCTAGTATGAAAAGAAAATACCAAAGTACCTTCAGCCTTATCCTTTGTCTTCACAGGGATTTCCTTCACAAATCTGTCAGAGTTAGTAGAAACAAATTCATCTTTTAAAGCCATGAACAAGCATTCATCATCATCTCCATAATTGGATTCATCATTAGAAATACTTGTATCTTCTCTAACATAAGAGTTTTTCTCAATCATATTACCTTTGTTCTCCTTATGTGTGTTATTTAAAGCTCTATTTGGACATCTTGAAGCATAATGCCCTATCTTTCTACAACCGAAACATTTGAAAGGAAAATTACCATTGTACTTACCATTACCCTTCTTCATTCTACTGACAAAGTTAGCTTCTATTTCAACAAGATCCTCCTAATCTAATTCCTTGATTTCCTTTGATTTAATAGCTTTAAGATTAGTCTCAACTTTTGCACCACTACTTGTTCCAAATTCTCTCATCTCAAAAGCAGTTAAAGATCCATACAACTGATCTATAGTATATTGATTTGAATTTTAAAATTCTTTAATAGTAGACACTTTATGACTATATGATTTAGGAAGAGTTCTAAGAATTTTTTTAACCACTTTTAGTTCTTTGAGTTTCCCACCAAGACCTTTGATGGAGTTGACAACTTCATCTACCCTCTACATATAGCTTGTAACCTTTTCTTCTTTAGACATCCTCAAGTTCTTAAACATGATCTTCAAATTTTACATCATAGCTTCATTGACCTTATCATCTCCTTCATAAATGTGTTTTAAATTATCCCAATTTGCTTTAGTAGTTTTCAAACTCATCACTTTTACTAATTTTGAATTAGTAAGACTGTTTAAGAGAGCATACCTTGCTTTACCATTTGTTTCATAGGCCTTGATCTCATCAGTATTACTTGGACCATTTGTAGGTTCAATGTAACCATTCTTGACAGACTTCCATACATCATATCCAAGGTAGACCAGAAAAATATCCACCTTTGTCTTCTAGAATGCATAATTCATTCCACCAAATATAGGGATCTCTTTCTTGTGCACCATCCCAAATCTATCTCAAGCGATTAATATTTCTTCCAAGGAACCTTTCTCTAATACCAATTATTAAATGCATAAGACAACTAAGACGGGGGTTGAATTAGTTATACCTTAAACCTTCAAAACCCTCATACAAATTCAAATCCACATTAACTTAATTAACCCTTAATCTATTATAATGATTTAGTATAAAAGGAAAATAACTGAAACTGAAACAAATCAACACCATGCATAAGAGAACACTAAATTTACATGGAAAACTAAATATGGGAAAAACCACGATGAGGATTAGCTCACAATATAAAGTAACTTCAACACCAAATACAATAGGGCTCACTGTCAGAGGGCTCACTACTAGAATAGAAAAGAAGATAGATAAGAATGTTAGATAGATAAATCCATCTCAATGCAACAGAGAAATCTTGTTGGAGTACATGAGACACTGAGAGGGGGGGCGTGAATTAGTGTCTTGACAAATTAATTCAATTTTTTGACTTTTAAACCTTTTGAGAACAATATGAATTATATTTCAAGAACTAACATGTGTACCAATCACATAAATGTCAATGCAAAAATGTATAACTATGAAACAATAAGATCACAAATGAAACCAAATAAAGAACCATAAAATAGTGAATTTCTTGAGTGGAAAACCCTCTTGGGGTAGAAAAACCACTCATAAAATCACCTCACTGGCTTAACAAACCTCATTGGCTACCAAATACTCTTTAAACATAAAAATAAACTACAGAGGATCACTCTATCTCTTTGCAAATCATTACAGCACCTTTACACTAATATATTATATGTCCCAAAGATTCATAGTATGGAACCTTTAAAACATACAGTATACTAGGTCCTCTTCACTGTTTTGTAAACAATCTTTTCAAAAACAGATTTATGCATTTTGCTCAAAATTTATTTATAACATGACAATTACAATAAATAAGAATCACACATATACAAACTATGTGATTTCTACATTATGTTCAACCAACTGAACCCAGAGTCCAGAAAAGATTTTATATCCTTTAGGGATGCTCATACTCAAGCTTGTAACTAAAAAAGCCATTAATCGATGATAACTATCACAGTAAAACTTGTCACCAAAAACTTCCAAAGTAAGATGCATACCCACGTTGATTAGACAAAAAAATCAACAATACCAGTATTGTACCAAAAAAACCAATATGAAAAACACCAAGGTTACAAACCCTAACCTTCATTTCATTGCAAAACAATAACACATGTTATTCAAACTGAAAAAACCTACTTTTTCTTTTACTTTCTTAACAAATAAATAACCCTTTTCACCATATAACCGTTTATGCAAAGTAGAAACAACAACAACTGAAAAAGAGAGATATCACCTAAAAAAAAAACTAACTATGCATTGTCTCTTCAAGCTCCATTGACACCATCATTTCTCAACCACCTGAAACTGTTACTTCTTTCCTCCCTTTTGTCATACCACTACCACCAAGCTTTCCAAACCACTGTGTAGTCTTGAAACCATTTTCATCATCACAACTAAATCTTGAGATACCTTGCATAAAACTGTAACCCTAAGTCGAGAGCAACATGTTACAAAGTTTAACCTTACAAAATGAGCTTCCAAAAACAAGCTTTCCACCATATACATCACTTGACTGCCTATCCCGGTGTGTCCTAAAGGACTCAATGACCAATAGATTAAAACCATCAACATTTACCTTCTTCTCAAACCTGAAACCTGTTGGGAAAGTTAATGACTTAAGTGGCCTGAAAAAAAGCTTTGTTATTTTTTTATTTTTGTATAAGACAAATTAAAAAACCTTTCAACAAATGGTGCCTTTCACTAACTTTAGAGTTAGAAATTATAATCACCTTCACACAATCTTAACATCTTTTAACAATATGAAACCTCCTTAAGATAATAGGAAAGTTAAGGAATGATCAATGTCATGATAACAAATATAACTCCATGCCTTGGTAACATTGAATTGCAAAGTTAAGACACATGAAGATTACCAAGAATGAAATCCCTTCAACAACCTTTTATATCAATGATGAATATTACTTGCATATTAGATCAAAATAAAATAATCAAGTTCCTTATTCAACTTCCCTTGCAACAACAACTGAAACCAAGAATCTATATGCCAAGGATATATCAATCAATCAATGTGTCCATACCACCATGATCAACTCACAATGCCACAAACCTGAGAGTTTGTGTATTTTTCATCAAGGACAACAACTGAGAGGGAAAAAATCCACCACAATATCATCAACACCTACATTGCTTGATTGAATAATTTTGTAGAAACCTTCTTCTCACTACATCCAGTAGTCTACAACATGAAATCTCGCACTGCACTTCTCAAATTCACTCTCTAACACTCTATAATTCATATCATTCACATCTCTCTTTCTTTCTTATCATCCCTCAACAACTCAACTCTTATTTATACCATCTTCAACCCTGAAACTCTTCTCCAAGGTTGGCTATACACATCAACCATGAAAATTCAAATTAGGTCAGTTCCAAAAAACTTTCGTAGAAGATAGAAGTGAAAGAGGACCACACTATTCCTTATTTGAGACCTAAATCTATAATACCACTCAACCACATGCTTCTATAAATAATAATTATCCATCATAATTAGTGTAAACACAAGGCCAATCATTACCTGTGTAAACACCATTAAAATTTTAAGTACACTATTCCTTAAATCCAGGGACGAATTGCAAACCACACACCATGCTTGAACATGATCTAGAATATTCCACAAGCACCTTGAAATCCAACAAACTCCTTCACAACAACTTTCACCTAAGAAATGTACACACCTAGTACACTCAAACAACTCTACTATACAATGTTACTTAAGAAACTAACTTCTGAAGCACCAAACCTTGAACCATATTTCCTAGAACAAATATACCAACACAATCAACACACCATCAGATCTTCTAGAATTGAAACCATTATGTGGAGAAATGTGAAGTAAAGACATTTCTCCCAGACACCTCTGCAATGCACTATTCACACACTGGTGAACACAACTTATTTTGCACAACAATCCAACACACCAAATTATAAATACAAAACCTTTAAACACCTCTAATCAACATATCTGAAATACATAGGAAAATATTCAACCTAGAAGAGATGCAAAGAAACACCAGAACACTAATCTACAACCCATAACAACACTGTAACACATTGTTTCCTCTTTTTATCAAATTTTCTCAAAATAACTTGAAAGCCAAGCATCAGAGACACATCCTCATCACCCACATCATTTCATCAACCATAGATAGAAGCTTATAAAAGAAACACTAGAGGTTGACACCAATAGCTTACTAATGACAACATAATGCAATTAATCAAAACATAGATAATACCAAAATACTCTTTCAACAATGTATCAATAATAATCTTCTTCCTTCTCATACAATTGGGAACAATGATAACACAAGCTTGTTGACATCAATGACAACACCAATATACTCATACTTGCAATAGAAGGAATAGATTTTAAGGATACATTTACTCTAATGGAAAGAATGGAAGCTACCAAAAAAAATTTGGCTTTTACAACACAAATATTTCAAGGTTTATCAGATGGATGTGAAGTATGACTTATTGAATGGTGAACTAGAAGAACTATACATTGAATAACTGGAAGTATTTCAGTTATTAGACAAATCGAATATAGTTTGTAGATTGAAGAAAGCACTTTATGGACTAAAGCAAGCTCCCAAAGCTTGGTATCTAATGTTGGATAGGTACTTGGTACAAAAAGGATTCAATAAAAGTGCCAAAGATAGTAATCTTTATTTCTATTTAAATTGAAAAAGATTAAATCTTTATTGTGATTGTATTTATTTGTGATATAATTTTTGGAGGAAATGAAGCTATGTGAAAGAGATTTATAAAAGAGATGCAAAAAGAGTTTGAGATTTCTATGTTTTGGGAGATGAATTTCTTCCTTGGACTTCAAATTAATCAAACAGAGAAAGGTATATTCATTTCACAATCAAAGTATGTCAAGGAAATGTTCAAGAAGTTTGGAATTGAAGATTCTAAATTGGTATGTACTCCTATGGTTACTGGTTGCAAGATCAGTAAGAATGATGAATCTCCTAGGGTTGAGATCAAAGAAAATATAGATCAATGATTGGAGGACTGCTATAATTAATTGCTACTAGACTGAATATCATGCATGCAATTTTTCTTGTGGCTAGATTTCAAGAAGATCCTAGAGAGTCACATATTGCATCAGTGAAGAGGATATTTAGATACTTGAAGAGCACTCTAGAGCATGGCTTGTGTTATTAAAGGATATTGATTTTTCTTTGAGTGCTTATATAGATGCTAATTGGGTAGGGTGTGTTGATGATAGGAAAATTACAAGTGGTGGTGCATTCTTTCTTGGATACATATTGGTGTATTAGCTAAGAAAGAAGCAAAATTAAGTATCTTTATCTACTACGGAGGAAAAATATATTGTAGCAACATGTTGTGGATGAAGAAAACCTTGAAGGGTATCATAGTTGTATATGATGAACCAATTTCTATCTTTTGTGATAATACAAGTGCTATTAACATTTTGAAGAATCTGATGATGTACTCAAGGAAAAAACATATCTTAATCTGGTATCACTTTTTGAGAGAGAAGGTTGCAAAGAATGAATTGAAGCTTGATTATGTTCCTATAAAAATCAGGTTGTTGATATATTCACTAAGGCTCTTCTTAAGGATAATTTTGATTATCTTCAAGAGAAGTTAAGGGTTATTACCCATCCTTCTTTGAAATATATGCATAAGGATATGCATCAATCTAGTTGATTTCAAGATTCATTTCTTGTTATGGATTGATGTTGGACGATACCTCTCAATGAGATTAGGTAGTGGCATTATTGGTTGTTGCAGTTAGGGGGAGTTAGTGATGATGTTGGTTGGTGTTGTCCTCTATCAAATTTTTCAAAGGATATGTGTAGTGGTTGCTATTTGATATAGTTTTTTTTGTGCTCCTAAAGGGGAGTATGTAGAGAAGTAAAAAGAATAGGCTATTGCAGAGCAATTGTTGTCCCTTATAGGTATTTTCCTTGGGGGAGAGAGAAAGTATGTATGTTTGATGTCAAATGGGGAAAGAGATACAAATGGGTTGCCATTTTCCATTAATGTTAAAGGGGGAGAGAGAGTAATGTGAAAAATAAAGGGGTAGAGAGTAAAGGAGAGTATGATGTAAGGGGGAGAAAGACAGAGTTGATATGGAGCAGTGTGTTGATGATCAGAGTTGTTGTGTTTGTTGTTCATGGTTTTTCACATCATATGTTTCCAGATCAATGACAAAGGGGGAGATTGTTGCAAGTATGAGTAGTTGGTGTTGTCATTCATTTCAACAAGCTTATATTTATGTTGTCATTAATGTCTATGACAAGGTTGTTTGTGGTGATGCTTTGAATAGTTTCATTATGTTTTCATTAGTAAGTGCTACTGGTGTCAACCTCTAGTGTTGCTTTGATAAACCTTTGTTTATGGATGCATAATAGAGTTACAATGTTACAATTAATTTAGTGGTGATCCAAATCCTAATATGAGCTTACTTAAATTATAATTTGAGCTTGAGTAAATCCACACCTAATATCTTCTAATATTGAAACAAATTTTAAAATCCCTCCTATTTTCTTCTAACCCATTCCATTTATCTTCTAGTCATCTCTTCCCATATCCTTCATCCATGCCCATCTAGTCCAACATCATGAATCCTTACCCTCCCCCAACAAGACCAACAAATAGTGATCAAAGGTAATCCTAATTGTTGGTGTAATTAATTATTTAATTACACTTTAGCATAAGTTTACTTAGGCATATTCTATTTCCTAGGTTAATTATTATCCTTATCTTATTGAGCTGTTTTTTTTGCTCACAATAGAATTAGGGTTGTGCATGTCTTGCTTTTTGCATGATTTCCTTTTTGAAGGCTTTTACATTATTTGTAAGACAATTTCATTCAATATCATAATGCTGATTTTTGCTTGCACAACTTTGGCTCTGAGAGTTTACATAACATCTTTCATTTTTGTTCTAAATATCTGTTGCATGTGATAGGTGATTGCTTGCAGGTGATTCTTGGGGACTGTGAAGTTGGTTTTTCAACTTCTACATGGTATCAGAGCTCCAGACCTGTTGCTTCCTGTTCGTGTTTTTTGAAGATATTCTCACATTTTTTTCTATGTAAGGGTTTGAAGTTGTTTTTCATTTTTGGTTCAAAAATATAGCTTCCACTCAGTTGTAGGGAAAACGATTTTTGCATTTTATAGCTAGGGTCGAAATCTGAACTAGGTATCTTTTAAATTTTTGATATCTTGTACGGATTTAGAGAAAACTACTATTAAAAAATCATCGTGCATCATTTTTCCCTTGGCTGAAGGTTTAAAAAAAATATGTTTTCATCTTCTTCTTGTTGGATCAAAAAATGATTCCTTGGTTTTGTTCTTAGCTTCAAAATATTTCTGGGTTTCTGTTTTTGTCCACTCATTGTGAACAGATTTTGCAGAAATCAAATCAGAAGTAAACCTTTTTTTGCTAGAAAACCCATTTCTTGCAGGCTAAATTCAGTTTTTTTGAAAAAATCATAACTTCTAGCCATGGCATCAGATTTTTGCAAACAAAATATCATCAAAAAGCTGGTTTTTGCCTCTACATAGATCTGAGGTCCTTTTTTATCATGGAGGCAAATGTGAACATTGGTTTGTGCATGCACTCAGTTTTGTTTTCATGCACTAGGTTTACATTTTCTCTATAGTTTATGCATGTTTTGTATGCTCTCCTTTTGCAATCATTGGGTTATTGTAATAAATGAACTGAGATAAAGTTCCTTCAGGGGGGTTTCTTGCATAATAATCTGATTAGAGTGTGCATGCACTTTGATCCCCATCTTCATCTTGATTTGATGGTAGCTCGCATGGGTTTTCTGGTTTCGTAGTTTCTTTTGGCCACATTTTTGCTCTTGCTTGACACATATCGGATTCATCAATTCACACTTCACTTGAGAGATTATGTTTCTTAATCCTCATTGGTTTAGATTCTTCTCAGTTTGAGGGCCATGTTTTTATGGTTAATGTTCCAGAGTCTTCATGGTACTCCTTCCCATGGAAGATTTTCAGTCACAGTTTGGCATCGGCATCGAGATACACAATTTCCAGATTCTTTCATCATCTCATCTACTGTTGCTTCACAGATTCTAGGGTTGTTCCAGTTTTTGAGTTTTCCAGTGTTCCATGGCATCGAGTCTACTGTCACATTATTATGATTCTATTTTTGGTTTCAGTTGTAGACAGAAGTATCTTTCCTTACTTGTCAGATTGCGGTTCCAGTGTTCTTCTAGTGCTTCTTTGCAATAGTCATCTCATTGTAGGGGGTTTTTTCCCACTAGGTTTTCCTTCTCTACCTCATATTGCACTTGTACATGGGTGCCTGATCAGGCCTTTGTTGTTGAGACCCATTCATCTTAGTTTCAGGTGCATGCTTTGTTTGTCTCCCTAAGTTGCACTTATGGGGGGGGTGTTGGTGTAATTAATTATTTAATTACACTTTAGCATAAGTTTACTTAGGCATATTTTGTTTCCTAGGTTAATTATTATCCTTATCTTATTGAGCTGTCTTTTTGCTCACAATACAATTAGGGTTGTGCATGTCTTGCTTTTTGCATGATTGCCTTTTTGAAGGCTTTTGCATTATTTGTAAGACAATTTCATTCAATATCATAATGCTGATTTTTGCTTGCACAACTTTGGCTCTGAGAGTTTACAGAACATCTTTCATTTTTGTTCTGAATATCTGTTGCATGTGATAGGTGATTGCTTGCAGGTGATTCTTGGGGACTGTGAAGTTGGTTTTTCAACTTCTACACTAATTACATTTTTAATGATGAAAGTATTATTGATCAAGACAAGTATGAAATTTATCTCTTTGATGCCATCATTGCTAGCAAGATCTCCCCAAGCATCCACCACCCATCCAGGCCTTTTTACCAAGAAATAGCTAGCACAAGCTATCCCATCATACCTCCATGCATATCCGATAGCCATCCTTATACTATCTTTGACAAGGAAACTCCAGTTTACCCTCCATCCATATCTACTTCTTATCTTCCAACAACCTATCCCCCTAATCCAATATCCATACCTCTATCTTCTCCTCTAGTCATATCCCAACCTCCCTCTTTAAACAACCACACCATCACCTTTCACCCTAATCCAAATCCATAATCTCATCATCCCTAAATCCATCCTCTAGTCCATAATCCTAATTATCCATCTAATCTTAATCCTCCATGTAATCCCCATATTTCAATCCATGATTGTTCTTCTAACACTTTGCATCCCTATTAAACCACCCAACCCAAATCTTCACCTTATCTCAATTTCATCCCATTATTTCTACCTAATTAATCCTATCCAAATCTTCCATCTAATTCCTCCTATCTTAATCCACCATCTAATTTCTCCCATCTCAATCCACCTTCTAATCCCTCATACCTTAATTCTCCATCTATTCCTAATCCTCTAGTTCATAATCCCAATACTCCATCTATTCATAATTTTCCATCTAATCCCAACACTCCATCTAATCCTAAATCATACATATATCATACTCTATAAGTCCTCCAAGGACTCATAGAAAATAAGCTATCACAAACTCTACATCCCATTATGGAAGAACCATATCACCCCACTCAACCATGTCTAGTAATTAGTGACAAGTTCCTTCTCCATCTCACACCTATCATTCCTACTCCAAATCGTAACATGATCCAACTGATTGAAGTCATCCAATCCCAATCCTAATCTATTGGAAAATGTGCCTCAATCTTACTGGCATGTAAACTCCTGAAAGAGAAAAGTTGGTGAGACCCTCTGGAAGTCTTACCGACTAGCAATTGTGTTCTAAAAATTTGAAGTGCTCAGGTCGCCGAGACTTTGTTTTTGTCTTGCCAATGGGAGTCATCGGCAAGACATGTCAATCGCTGTAAAAGTTCTAACTCTTTCCACCAGGGGAGATCTCTTGCCGATAGGTTGGTTTCTAATGGTTATTAGGGAGACTCATGGTGACAGAAGTCTTTGGGGAGAGGCATGAACACTCAGAATGACTCATTCTAACAAGATATGTCTCACTAATGGTTATACACTCAAAGTCATTGGGTTGACATGAAGGCTCGATAAGATTCTAAATGATGGTTGTGGTCTCACCAAAAGGTTTGCACTCGGTATGATCTCCTGTCGATGGTGGTTCTCTCATCAACAGGCTGGTACATTTGATATGACCTCTTGGTGATAGCGTTTCTCTCACTGATGGGTATGAACTCTGGTATGAACTCTCGCCGATAGCGATGGTTTTGCCGATAGAGCTACATGAGTTGAACATCGGTGTGAAGTCTTAGCAATAGCGATGGTCTGGTCGATGGTTTTGCAGTGGATATCGATGTGTTGTCTAAGTGATAGAGTGAGTCTGGACAACAGGTTTGAACTTGATAAGACTCTTGGCGATAATGTAACTCTTGTCGATAGTTCTACTCTAGATGGGTTTGTGTTCGGTATGATGTCTCGCCGATAGCGGTGGTCATGCTGATGGTTCTGTGATCAGGCATTGTGGCATCGGGGAGACATGGCCTAGTGTCTCACCAACATGCAACACAGTTTGAACATCTTGACCAAATGTCTATCCTATGTGGTCTATTTTCAACCAATTAGAGAAGTGAAATGTGAACAGCTAGCATTTGGACTATTGTAACTGTTCCTGTGAGGAAGATCAACAGACCATGAATGACATGGATATACTCTGTAATCAAAGATGATGATCGGTTTGGTGAACAGTTCGATGTGTGATCAGTGTGTTTGAATTAAATTTAGAGAGCATTGTAACTAGGATGTTCTGTACAAGGTTGATCAAGGAAATGTGCTGCTGTAAATTGACATTAGAAAGTTAAGTCTGAACTTTGTATGTAATTTTCTTTACTGTAATACAAAGAGGCTTTTCTTGGTGTGGTGGGTTTTTCTCCCATAAGGGTTTTCCCACATAAATTTGGTGTCCAAATTGTGTATGTTCATTTCTTTGTTTCTGTTATTTCTTTCATGAGTATCTTAATTGAACTGTAATTGCAAAATTTAAAGTCACCTCTGCATTCTTCCCTGAGGTTTTGACGTTAGGAGAGTTTGTTCCGCACCAAGCCTTCCTTTCAAGTGGTATCAGAGCCTGGCCAGTTGTGTTATCCTTGTGGGTATGTTGGGTTTTTTGAGTCAATTCTGTTTAGTGGGAGTCTTGTAGAAGTCTGGTAATTTGAATTACAGATTAAGATGGTAAGCACGTCAGGAAAGATTGAAATTGAGAAATTTAATGGCAGCAATTTTGAGTTGTGGAAACTTAAAATGGAAGATTTGTTGGTTGACTGTGATCTTTGGCTTGTTGTGTCTAGAACGAAGCCTATAGGCATGAAGCAAGAGGATTGGGACCTTGCAGATCAAAAATCAAAGGGGTTGATAAGGATTTGTTTAGCAGACTCTGTTCTTCTAAATGTTCATGAAGAAAAGACTGCATCTTCTTTGTGGAAAATACTGGGAGCTATTTATCAGGGCAAGTCCTTGGTGAATAATTTGTTCTTGAGGAAGAAGTTGTACTCTTTGAAAATGCAAGAAGGAGCATCTATTGCTGATCATTTGAATGCTTTCAACATGTTGATTGCTCAATTGGCATCTATGGGTGTGAAGATTGATGAAGAAGATCGTTGTATGCTATTATTATGCTCTTTGCCAGATTCCTAGGAACACTTGGTGATGGCTATTGGGATTATGACATCCACTTTTAAGATGGAAGATGTTGTTGCTTCTTTGTTATTAGAAGAGATGAGAAGAAAATATTCTGAGATGGCGAAGGAGGCTCTTGTTGTTAGAGGTAGATCAAAAGAAAAAGGCAAGACGTCCAAATCCAAATCAGAGGGGAGATCAAAGTCTCCTAGAAAGAAGTCCAAGGTGAAGTGTTGGAATTGTGGGAAACCTAGTCATGTCCAAAAGGATTGTAAAGAGGAGAAAAAGAAGAAGAAGAAGTATTCTTCCAACAATGATTCTTCTTAGAGTGATGCAGACGCTTTCATTGCATCCTTGGCTACATAGGCATCCAATGATGTCTGGTTGATTGATTCTGGAGCATCTTTCCACATGACATATCATAGAGACTGGTTCACTAAGTATGAACAATACGATGGTGGAAGGGTGTATTTGGCAAGTGATTCATCTTTGGAAATAGTTGGCTGTGGAAGAGTCAGAATTCAATTCCCTGATGGAAGAGTGAAGGGAATCAATGATGTAATGCATATACCAGGTCTATTTCAAAATCTACTTTCTGTTAGTAAGTTGAATGATATTGGATTGCAAGTCACGTTCTCTAGAAATGGTTGAAAGATGACTAGAGGCTCAATGGTGCTAGCTAGGGATGCTTGTATTGGTACCCTATATAAGTTGGATGTACATGTTGTGCAATGCAATAGTGTCTCTATAAAGTCACAGAAAGCTACTCATGGAGAAAAATAGGAAAAAGTTCCTGATAGTGCAAACTCTATGGAAGTTAAACTTCCAGTAGAAAATACTATGCTCTGGCATCATAGGCTTGGCCACATTGGTGAAAAAGGTTTAAAAACCTTGAAAAATAAAAACATGGTTGAAGGGCTTGATGATTGTAACCTTGAATTCAAATTTTGTGAACATTGTATATATGCTAAACAACATCGTGTTTCATTTTACTCCAGTCCTCACAAATCTTCTAATTTACTTGATTACATACATTCTGATGTTTTTGGTCCAGTAAATGTTCCTTCTTTGTCTAAATCAAGATATTATGTATCGTTCATTGATGATTATTCAAGAAGAGCATTTGTCTATTTTTTGAAAAGTAAAGCAGAAGTGTTCAGTCATTTTAAGGTATTTAAAAACCTTGTGGAAAATCAAACTGGAAGAAAAATAAAATGTTTAAGGACTGATAATGGCAATGAGTTTTGTTCTGATGAGTTTGAGAGGTACTGTAAATATCATGGGATTAAAAGACATAAAACTACACCCTACACTCTGCAACAAAATGGAGTTGTTGAAAGGTTCAACATGACAGTAATGGAAAGAGCATGAAGTATGTTGAGTAGTTTTGGCTTGGAGGAGAAGTTCTAGGTTGAGGCAGTTGCAACAACATGTTACTTAATAAACTATTCTCCTAATTACACTCTTGTTGAGAAAAAACCTTTGGAAGCATGGTCTGAAAAGAAGCCCTCTCTGAGACACATTCGCGTTTTTGGCTATGAGGCATATGCATATGTTCCGAATGAAAAAAGATCTAAATTGGAAAACAAGGTTGTTAAATGTATTTTTATTGGTTATAGTGCTGGTATAAAAGGATACAAGCTTTGGAATCCTGATACAGAGAAGGTTCTATACAGCAAAAGTGTTATTTTTTGTGAGCCGAAGCCTTCTACTTTGGATCTACAGTCAAAGACAAAATCAAAAGATAAAAAGGATGTAGTTGAAATTCCTTCGACACTAGATAAGGAGGAATTGAAAATTCAAAATGTACCTGAAACTGAGGAGAGCTCAAGTAGTTCTGAAAGTTTTGAAGAAGAAGATCAACCTCAGCCTCAGCTTGTGAAGAGGTCAACACGTGAAAGAAAGCAACCTGACAGGTATGGGTTTTCTTTGTTAGATTCTACTTGTGCCTATGCTTTAATTTCTAGCACTCATGAGCCTAGGATTGTGAAAGAGGCATTTAGAATGTTTGATTCTGACTCTTAGTTGGAAGCCATGAATGAAGAAATGGCATCATTAGAAAAGAATGATACTTGGAGTTTGGTGCCCTTTCTTGAAGGCAGAAAACTTGTTGGCTGCAAAAGGGTATTTAAAAAGAAAATAGGTATGGATGGTAGTGTGGAAAAGTATAAGGCAAGGTTGGTTGTGAAGGGGTATTCCCAGGTAGAGGGAATTGATTTTTTCAACTTGCAAACCAGTTTTTCTTTAAAATAAATAGCACCAAATGAAAGTGCTCGGAACCAGCTTTCCGGTGATATCTTGTTTGCCCGATTTCGATACCGTATGCCCAAGTTATGGCTAAAAGAAAAAAACTGCTCTTTTAGGAAAAACTAGGGTTAGGAAGGGCAAAGAGGGTCGGCCGTATGGATGACGTCATGCTGACGTCAGCAAAACACGAGCATAAATTTGACGGCCGTCTGGCTGTCGGAGCAAAAAAATTCCCCCCCTGCAAAATGAAAAAATTTTGTTGGTCTGTAGGCGACCGGTGATGTTGGAAGGTTAAGTCTCCATATGACGGTATTTGGAAGCCCGAAGGGGTACATGCAGAAGCCGGATCTAAGCCTACTCTGAGAAGTCCATAATGTATTTGCCATTTAGAACAAACCCTCGAGAATTTGGCGGATGGGCAGTGGCGGAAAGGTAATTTCTTGCGATTGGCCCTTATCTGAGTAGCCGCGGGTAGTAGCGGTGGTAGCGCCTACGATGCAATCTTGGCGCCCACAAAACTTAAAAAAATTCAATTTTTTTATTTTATTTTTGAATTTTTTCAAAAAATATGCCTCGGAATGCGTGCTGGGGAGGCCATAGGGCCTCCTTGCAAAAAAAATTTGCCTCTCTAGACGACAGTGTCCCAAATCGGACAATTTGACAGGCGTTTCTAGGGTTTTGGGATGCTGCGAACATGATGGCGACGTTCGTTTGAGCCCATTGTGTCCCAAAAAAATAGCTACCCCCAGATCTTGCAGAAAAGATGCCTGTGGAAACCCTTGCACTTGAAACTCACAAAGAGGCCATATCTTCAGATCACGAACAAGCAGCTACAGGTCTGGAGCTCTGATACCATGTTAGAATCCAAGATCACGTGCATGCAAATGAATACCTGTCGCATGCAAAAGACATGCAGAACCAAAGAAAATGTTACGTAAACCTCACCGGTAAAATGCATTAAGAATCAATTATTACAATGATCAATCCTTATGAAGGAGATCAGCTAAAAAGGGAAACCCAATGAAACCACAGTGTGCACACTTAATAATTAATAATTAATTATTAATGTGCCTAAGTTCTTAAGTAATAAAGAGGAATAAGTGACTTGAATTAATTAATCAATGTGATGTAATTATTAAGCATAATAATATTACTCTAACGTATTACCGAGGAAGTTTTACACTTTTGTTTTGTCATTGGGATTTGTAAGATTGAAATCTAATCATTGTGTATATTACAAAGCTGAAAGTGATCATATTCTTATTATTTCTCTCTATGTTGATGATATTTTGTTCATAGGCAATAGTAAGTTAATGATTTCCTATCTAAAATCTCAATTGTCTGCAAAGTTTGAAATGAAAGATCTTGGTGCAACTAGGTATATTCTTGGAATGGAAAGAACCAGGGATAGGAAGAGTAGAAAACTTTGGCTCAGTCAAAGTAATAATATTAATATTGTTTTGGAGAGATTTTGTATGAATGATTGCAAGCAGCTAGTTGTTCTAGTTTTGCAGGGAATGAAGCTATCTATTGAAGACTGTCCAAAATCTCCTGTTGAGATAGAGGACATGACCAAAGTGCCTTATGCTAATGCAGTTGGCAGTTTAATGTATGCAATGGTCTATACAAGGCCATACATTGCCCAAGTAGTGGGAGTACTTAGTCATTATATGGAAAATCCTAGGACACATTGGGATGCTGTGAAAAGGGTGTTTAGATATCTGAAGGGCACTTCAGAATATGCTTTGTGTTACAATGGAAATTTGGTTGAATCACAGAGGACTCTCAACATTCGAGGCTATTTGGATTCTAATTGGGTAGGGGAAATTGATAGCAGAAGATCCACCAGTGGATATATTTTTATGATGAATGGTGGTGCAGTTAGTTGGATGAGTAAGCATCAGGTTGTAGTCGCTTTGTCCACTACAAAGGAAAAATACATGGTAGCAACACCTGCCTGTAAAGAAGCAATCTGGTTAAAACATTTGTGTTCTAACATTGGGTTTGATGCAGGGATAATTACAATATACTGTGATAGTCAAAGTGCTATTTGTTTGGCAAAAAAATCCTACTTTCCATGC